>WEIS01061011.1:14797-44375 GCA_013389965.1 Todus mexicanus | reverse complement strand
GGAAAGGGAAGGGGAAAGGGGAGGGAAGGAAAGGGGAAGGCGAAAGGGAAAAGATAAGGGAAAAGGATAAGGGAAAAGGGAAAGGGAAAAGGAAAGGAAAGGAGAAAGGGAAGGGAAGAGAAAGAAAGGAAAGGGGAAGGGAAAAGGGAAAAGGGAAAGTGGAAAAAGGAAAAGGGAAAAGGAAAAAGGGAAAAGGGAAAAAGGAAAAGGGAAAAGGGAAAGGGAAAAGAGCTGCCCAGCACTGGCACAGGCTGCCCAGGGAGGGGATTGAGTCGCCATCCCTTGGAGGGGTTCAAGGGTGGAGAGATGAGGTGCTGAGGGATGTGTCTCAGGGGGGATAAAGATGAAGAGTTAAAGGTTGGCCTGGATGATCTTATCGGTCTTTTCCAAGCCAGGTGATGCCGTGATCCTGCGACACGGGGCGTGAGGGGTGGGCACGGTCACGGCGGGCACAGGGAGAGGAGGAGAGGGGCTGGAGGCAGATGCAAGAGGATGGGTTTTGTAGGGACTTGGCTGTGAGGGGGGACACGGACACGAAGGGGGGACATCGAGGGCCACAGCCGTGAGGAGATGGGCCCGGGGCTGGTGGACACACGGGTGGGGATGGGAGAGCGGGGACACGGACACCAGAGGGCAGACACGGCGAGACAGAGGAATGGGTGTCAGAGGGTGGCCGCACACACGAGGGGTGCTCACCCAGGGACAGGACACGAGCGGGACGGGGCTGGGGCTCCCCAGCCGGTGCCGACCCATGAAGAGGGGGGCTCAGCACTTATCCAGGATCCCCCTTCAGCCTCAAGACCACCCTGAACTTCCCCCAGGCCCCCTCGGGCAGGGAGCAGCACCAAGGCTCAGAGCTGTGCAGCACCCCAGGGAAGGGCTGGGGGGGAGGGGGGTCCAGTGGTGGTTTAGGGGTGCTGAGGTGGGGGGGGCTGTGCCCCTACCTCCCNAGGTGGGGGGTGCTGGGCCCCTCCCTCCCTTAGGGCCGGCTACGCCCTGGCAGGGTGACAGAGGACAGCGGGACCCGCCTGTTCCTCTTCCCCATCTGCTGCCTGCAGCCGGCAGAGAGGCGGCCGGAGCAGAGGCAAGTGGGGCGCTGGGGCTGGAGGGGGGGCACAAACCCACCCGCCGGGACCCCCGGGTGCTGCCCTGCCCGGGCAGAGGGGGAGTGGGGTGGGTGCTAGACTGGGCTTGCACTGGTTTGCACTGGGAGGGGGAACTCTGCGTGCTCAGGGGGAACGGGAGCCCGCTCGGGCAGATCTTGCTGACCCTCCCTGTTTCCAACCCAGGGCGCCCAGCGGGGTGGAGGGGCCATGGGGCACCCTGCGGCCCCCCTCCTGCTGCTGCTGCTGCTGCTGCTGCTGCTGCCGTGCCCCACGGCCCCCCCCCCCCCCCCCCCCCCCCCCCCCCCCCCCCTCCNTCCCCCGTGCCCCCCACATCCCCCTGCTTCCGTGTGCCCAGCTACAGCCTGGCCAAGCTGGACCTGAGCAACAGCAGCCGTCGATGCACCGAGCTGGACTTGGGCCCCTTCCAGGAGCAGAGCCAGCTGCTGTTGAGCCGCAACGGCATCGAGGCGCTGAGCCCCTCATCCCGCGTCCAGCCCAGGCTGGAGGAGCTGGACCTGTCCTACAACCGGCTGCGGGAGCTGCCGGCCGCTCTCCTGAGCCACGCGCGGGGGCTGCGGCACCTCCGCCTGCAGCACAACCAGCTGCGCCGGCTGCCCGACGCCTTCTTCGCCAACGCCACGGCTCTGCAGAGCTTGCGCTTGGAGGGCAACCCCCTGCCCGCCGTGCCCTCCAGCGCCTTCCAGGCCAGCCTGCAGCTCTTGGTCGTGCCGTGCCGCTGCGACGCGGTGGGCAGCGTCCTGGCGCCCTGCTCCACGCGCCAGTGCCGCTGCCTCGTGGCCCGTAACGATTCCCGCAACGTCACCGATTTCCACGCCCGGGAATGCCAGAGCGGCGCGGGGCTGGCAGCCGGCGTGGCCGGGGCTGCCGTGGCCGTGGCCGTGCTGCTGGTGGCCGCCGCCGCCCTTTGCTACTGGCGGAGGAGAGCGACCAGCGCTATCGCCGGCACGGGGTGGGCGAAGCGGGAGCCCACCGTGGCCCACGGGCAGCCCCGCTACATCAGCCGGGCCGACGAGATCAGCGCCAGCGAGATCGGCACCGCGGAGACCGGCGCCGCCAACGCCGGTGCCGCGCCGGACTATGAGAACATCTTTGTGAACCCCTGCGCTGCCGCCGCCACCCCGCAGGGCTGGACACCGGGATGGCACGAGGAGCAGGAAAGGTGAGGCTCTGACCTGCCCCATCCCTTCCCCTGCTCTGCTGTGCCTTGCCGTGTTGTGCCATGCCATGCCCTGCCATCCCATCCATGCCATGCCATGCCATGCCATCCCATCCGCCCCATCCCGTCCCATCCATCCATCCCATCCCATGCTGTGCCCTCTATGCTGTGCCACGCTCCCCGGTGCCACGCTGTCCGGTGCTGTGCCATCCCCAAGGATCCCGGGTGCCTGCCGGGTGCTGAGCCCTTTTCCCCTCACCCTCACCCCCATTTCGCTGCCCCATCGGGGACTGGCCACCCCAACCTGCCCCATCGCCTGGCACGGTGTGGTCGGTGCCATCCCAATGTCCCCTCAGCCCCCAGGTCCCAGCGGACGACGATTATTTCCTGGAGAGCGACGCGGGCGCCGGCGACCAGCCCATCTACGCCAACACGCAGGGCCCCGCCGAGGACATCTACATCGTCCCCGACCGCGAGTGAGGGGCCGGGGGAGGCCGGGAGGGTCTCTGGGGGTGAAGCTCTGCCTCCTACAAACGCTTCTCCCCGCAGCTTTCCCTGGCGGCCTCCCCAGCCCAGAGGGGCCGGGGATGGGCTCTCCCCGCGGACACGGGTCTCCTCACGGCTGGGACGGGGACGTTGGCGGTCGGCACGCGCGCATCCTGCCAGGGACGCCTCTCTCAGGGCGACCGGGGGGGTTTTAACGTCCCCTCTGGCCGCCTCCTTCGCCCCAGTTCCCACCGTGAGGCAAAGGCTCAGGGCTTGGTGCTTCCTCCTTGGGGCCGGTGGCCACCGAGCGCGCGGTGATGCCTCCGCACAGCAGCCGCCGGCAGCTGGCACGAAGGAGCCTTCCCAGACTGGGATACATGTGGGGGCCCCTTCGGGTTTGTCCGGCAGAGAGAGGGGCCCTGGGGTGACCGCGGCGCACGGTTCCTCTTCCCCTTTCGGAGAGCGTCGGGGCGCACGTGCGGTTGGGGACGTGACAGCGGTTGGGGACATCCGGGCAGCGACACCAACCCCGCTGTCGCCTGCCCCCCTCCTTTTCCTGCTAAAGCTGCCACTTTGGGGAACAGAGTCAAAAAAACCCACCACCCAATAGCCCTTTTTTTTTAATGCTCCTGGCAAAACCCCCTCGCCCCGGGTGCGGCGCTGCCGGGTTGGGCACCCTGAGGGGACTGGCAGCCTGGAGACCCACGGCTTGTCTGGGTGTCCCCCCGACCCCAGCTCCAAGGGGATCCGCTGAGCTGCGGCCCTTGTGATGCTCCATTAAATGGTTTAATTCTCTCCGTGTTCCTGGGTAGCTCGTGGTCTGCTGGGAGCCCTGGGGATGATGTGGGGTGGCTGGTGCTGTTCCCGGGCTGGATCCATCCCTCTGGCAGCAGCGAGGTGACACCAGCCCCGTGGTTCGTTATCTGCTGGTGGCACCGACAGCCCCGGTCAAGAGGTGTCAGTGACGGTAAACGTGAATCTGAAGGAGTCACGTGAGGCTGGAAGACCCTGGGGAAAGTCCCTGGAGCTCCCAAAGCCCGTGTCCTCAGAGTGGGGGTCCCAAGAGACCAACATGCTCAAGGACAGGTCCCCAGAGCCTGCCTCGTTTTGGCCCAGGTCCCCAGAGTAGAAGTCACTGAAGCCCAAGTCCCTCAAATCCAGTTCCCCAGGGTGAAGGTCCCCATAGCTTGTGTCCCGCAAACCCTGGCCCCAAGGACACCATCCCCAGACTGGAAGTCCCCATATCCCACATTCCTCAAGCCCAGGTCGCCACTGGGAGCTGAGAAAGGGCTGGGCAGCCCAGGACACCCCCAGGATGTGCTGGAAGCAGGGACAGGACCGAGAGGAGCTGTGACCAGCAGAGCCACCCCATCCAGCTGGGGCAAGTCCCTCGGGGACACGGTTTGAGCCACCAACCTTGATGGTGGCAGAGCCTGAGGGAACCAGGGGTTTGGTGCCCACGGGGTCCCATGACTGGAGATACCTGGAAATTGGGCAGCGGCTGCGTCCCAGCTGGATGTCCCACCCCAGAGGGGGGTCAAGGCTGCTCCCAGCACCCATCTCAAGGACACAAACAGCTCAAAGGTCTCTGGGAGCATCGCCCAGGAATTACTCAGCTGCCACGGCAGCCACTGGCAGGACAGGGATGGGGCTGGCCCCGCCTTGGAAAACCAGCAGGATTTGCTGACTGCCAAATTCGGAGCCAGCTCCTGGACGGTCACCCGTGGGCAGAGGGGTCTGAGGGTCCCACAACTGGGACCCTCTGGCTGAAGGTGACCTGCTGAGGGGCTTCGGTCAGAGAACCCCCAGCTGGTGGTGCGAAAGAAGCCGCCGGAATCCCCGTTCCCATCGCTTCACTCATTTTATTCCGTTATTTCCATTTTGTACAAACATAGAAAATACAAAAGCATCCAAAACCCCACGGTTACCCCGAAGGTGTTCAGCTATAAAAGGCAATAAGTTAGCAATAAATAAGAGAGTTGAATAAATAAGTCTCTAAGCAGAGCAGAGATGATGCTCAGGCCGGGGGGACAGCCCCCTCCAACCCATTCGGGCTCTCCAGGGTGGGAAGGATCCACCTCCCATGAGAAACTTGGCTTTAAATAGCCAAATTTTTAAACGTTTTGGCTTTTATTCCCCCGGGGGAGAAGTTCTTGTGCTCAGTGGAGGAGGGGTTCACAAGCGGACACCCCCGGGCTGAGCCGGACGGGTTCGGCAGAGCTGGAGGCGTCTCATGCCACAGGGTCTGGTTTTTTGGGGGATCCTGGCCGTGCCAGGTCCCGGTCCGAGCTGGAGTCGATGCCGTCAGGCACAGTGGCAGCTGGTGACCAGCATGTCCTCGAAGAGGCTGGAGACCAGCCTGCCCTCGCCGTCGTAGTGCATCAGCACCATGGGGTCGTAGGCGGCGGGGACGCAGCAGGGCGGCGGGGTGGCTTTGGAGAGGGAGTGCACGCGGGCTTTGATCTGGGCGTGCATGCTGGCCGCCTTGTAGTTGTGGGGACACGAACCTTCGCAGAACCTCATGTAGTAGCTGTTGGGGGCGATGATCCAGTCCGACCAGCCGATGTCCTCGAAGGAGACCTTGAGGGATTTGAGGCAGCACTTGCCGTCGCTCCTCCCGCACTCCTCCTCCAGCCCCCGGGCTCTCCTGGCCCCTCGATGGGTGGGCTCGTGGGTTTCCACCTCCAGCACCGGCGTCTCGCCCTCTGAGGTGGGCAGCAAGGCTGAGACGTCGGCTGTGAAAGCCAACTCGAGACGCAGCGTGTCCTCGGGGCCAGCAGCCCAGGACTGGATGGCTGCTGTGACGTCCAGGCTCGGGGTATCACGGTCCAGCTCTTGGCTACGCAGCAGCTGGGGAGTCCCATCGGGTCCCTGCAGCGTGTAGATGCTGACCCGGGGGGGCCCCGAGGTGCCAAGTGAGGACATGCCGGAGGATTTCAGCGACTGCTTGAAGAGCTTCAGCTCCGCCTGCAGCACCCGCAGCTGCCGGTGGAAAGTCTCGGTGCGGGAGAGAAGGAGGTGGTAGCGGTAAGGGCCACGGGGGTCCTGGTGTCCCTGGGGGTCCTGGTGTCCCTGGGGTGTGTCCGGCTGGTGCAGCACTGTGGGGTCAGAGAGGAGAGCTGATGTAAGAGCCAGCAGCACCCCCCACCAGCCGAGGCTTCTGACCAGCAGCCAAGCAGCCACCTCTGGGGAATCATCCAAACCCCAAAGAGTTCAGCCCCATCCTCATCCCCAGGTCAAGCAGGAACCCCCCCAATCCCCAGGGACCCCCTCAACTGGAGGGTCCCACCAAGGGACGGCAGCTGGTGCCAGAGCGGGTGCCCTGGAATTCCCTGCAGTTACTCCCACCCCATGTCCCCGCTGTCCCCTCAGCCCAAGCAGCAGGAGCTGAAAATTTCCCTAAATCACCCCAGATCCAAGTAAAACTCCCAAACTGGGGCTCAAGCTGGGGTTTGAGGCACAGCACCCCCCTGCCTCCCCTCCGCTCGCCCCCTAAGCGCTGTCGAACCCCGCTCCGAGCATCCCCCGCTGCCCCGGCTGATCGAAGCTTTCCGTCCCACATCTCCCGCTTTTCGTGCTTTGAAGCTGAAGCGGTTCAAGCGGCTCGAGCGGCGGCTCCTCCTCATCACTGGGACAAGGGATACGGCCACGATAAGGATGACAGGGCCGCCGCGATTCATGCCCGGTCATGTCCCAGCACATGTCGAGGCAGCCGCGCTGACATGTCCGGGCAGGGATGCGTTTGGAGACACCCCTGTGTGTGTCCGGGGAAATCCGTGTGTGGGTATCCGAGGACACCCACGCGTGAGTGTTCAGAGACACCCGTGTGTGTGTGTCCCCGGTGGGATGAGGGTCTCGGGATGCTACTTACGCCTCAGGGTCAAGTGATGCAGGCGCCTGGTCCTGCTCACGCCTTCCTCCTCTTCCTCCCGGCTCCGGTTCCCCATCAGCTCGGCCACCGTCTGCTGGTAGAGCCGCTGCGCTCGCCGGACGCTCTCCTGGTCCAGCCGGTGGCGGATGACGGGAGGGGCCGGTAACCCCAACCGCTCCAGGATCCCTTTCTTGACGGCTTCCAGCTGGAGCCTGTCCTGGTCCCACGCGTGGGGCCTCAGCTCGACGCCGGCGAGGAGCAGCAGGAGCTGGAGGCAGGTGAAGGCAGCCCTGACATCCCGCAGCGCCTTCGGCATCGCGCAGCCGACCGCCGAGCCCGGCAGGGATTTATTCGCAAACCCTCTTGCGCAAAGGCTGGGCGAGCGGTTCCCGGCGGAGCTGCTGCCAAGGGAATGAATGAACAGGACCAGATCTGACTTTATAGAATCCGAACTTTGCCCGCCCTCTCTCGCCCCCCCACCTCCCCGTCCCAGGCTGCCAGTGGGTGACGCCGGAGGAAACACCCGGCAGGAATCTCTCCTCTCCGCCCGGGAGCTCTGAAAACGCTGGAGTCGGGGGATTTTTCAAGCTGCTTTTGCAGCTCTGGGGGTGAAATAGATTTAATGCTTCCGCTCAGACACAAACGGTTCCCTTCCATCTCCCAGTTTCCCCTGCAAATCACCACCCCGGGGGGATCCCCCCTCAACTCCTCTGCCCCACGGGCAGCGCCCGATGCCCTCAGAGGTGGCAGGGGGTGATGGAGAAGGATGAAACGCAGGCAGGGGAGCGCTGTGGGCAATTGTCCACCCCTGCATCCTCGGCTGCCGTTGCTGCCCTTCCCTTTATGCCGTTATCTCCTGAGGCTGAGCTGGGCACGCAGCCCTATCCCTAAAACCCACCCGAAAAGCGTCAGCTGGGCAGCCCGGCTCATGCCACCATAAGCCCGGACGAGGGAGCAGATCAGGCGTTGGACCTTGTCCTACCAAACCGGCTGACGCCAGCGCAGCCCAGCTCCTCCATGGAGCCACGGGCTGACTCTGCCCCGAGTCCCATCCCTCCTGAAGCAACCGGGATTGGGGTTGCATCATCCCTGGACAGCTCAAAGACGGTCCAGGATGGAGCCGGGCACGCTGGAGTGGCACAGAGCCAGCCGGGCCACGTGCGATGGGAAGAGCCGTGCCAGACCAGGGCTGCTCGTGAGCTCGGCAAGAGAAAACCCGTGGTGGGAACAAGCCACCGGGGCCGGCACGGGACCACCCATCTCTCACCTTCTTTCTTGACCAAAAAACATGAGCAGGGGGATGAGAGACCCCTGGTTGGATGAGGCAATGGGAAGGTTGCCCTGGCACCAGCTGGGGCGAGCGAGGCTGTTCCCAAATGTCCTGAAGCCCGCCCGGGCTGAGCGTGCCTGCAGTAATCCCCTGATTTATGGCTCTTGATCCCTTGCTCCTCCTCGGCTCCAGCGCTTCTCCTGCCTTTTCTCATCCAGTTTCTCCCAGGGTTGCCTGAGGCAAAATAGAGACCAAACATTTCACCCCAAAACGCACGAAGGGAGTAGTTTTTGCCAGCACGAGCTGCGTCCCATGGATGGGGTCGCCCCGGCTCCAGCTCCTCTGCTCTGCTCCAGATCCAGCCGTGCAGGGCGATGGATGAATTGGGAGCAGGAGGAGCCCACCCAGAGCCCTTGTCCCATTTCACGCTGCCTTTCTCACTCAGCCTGGAGCCTCCAGTTCAGGAAGAAACCCCACGTGTGGCTCCCAGGGAAGCCTCGGGGCCAGGTTTATCTCAAGTGCCTCATACTGTGCAGAGCTGAGCAGGGAAAGCACTTGGATGAGCCCCCCCTAACCTGGAGCATCTTCCCGTGGGGAACTGGACCAGGCACTGGCTCCTCAGCAGGTCCTTTCATTCCAGCCGGAGCTGCGGGATCCTCAGGGAGCTCCCGGGATCGCCAAGCCCTGCTGTGATCCCTCTCCAGGGGGATTTGATCAGCTGGGGTGAGCACAAACCCTTCATCCCCCTTCAATTCCAGGATGAAGGGACAAGGAGCATCACCCCAGGAGGACCACAAACCTCCAGGTCCTGGGGCAGCATCGCCACGTCACCCCCTCCATCCCCAACATCCCCAGGTCGCCAGCAGCCACCAGCCCCCTCCACCATCTGCCGGAAGCTGCCAAAAAGCCGAACTGGAGCCGCGCAGGGTGTCCGGGTGCAGGAAGAGGCCCTGCCCCAGCAGCCATCACATCACCCGGCCCTTGAGCAAGAGCCGGCAAACCCCTAAATCCCGCAGTTCTGCTTTTGCAATGCATTTTTTTGTTGGACCGTGGGCACGCTGCGTGGTCCGAGCCCCGTCCGCGGATGACGCACGGCGCTTCGTGCCCGGAGAGCATCAGGGTTTGCTGGAGCCGGATGTTTTCCCTCAGAAGTTGTGGAAGTCGGAGATTTACAGTCCGGCAAGGGCCATAAAACTTGTGTTTTAAAGCGCGGCGGTGGCCGGCGTCGAGCGACCTGTGATGAAATGTCCCAGCGTGTCCTCATCGGCCGGCGAGATGCGGTTGCAGAGTCTCAGCCCTGTACGCAAACACCATCCCACGTTTCCTCTGGTCCTGCTCAGAGCGATCCAGAGGCTCTTCCCAGCGGGACGCAGGTTCCTCTCTGGTTAAACCATCCCTCGGGGAGGTAGAACCGCGGCGTTGCTCTCACTTAGCCGGCACGGATCTAGAGCAGCGATTAATAGGGGCGTTGGCCACGGGATTGCGGGTGGCCGGGGACTCCTGGACCTCAGAGGGGATGAGGATGAGGAGGAGGAGGAGAAGGAGCTGGTGCCCCAGTGCCATCGCTTCTCCTCACGCAGGGAGGAGAGCAATGGGGAGTTTGAGGAGAGCAATGGGGAGGTTGAGGAGAGCAATGGGGAGCTTGGGTGATTAAAGCACCCCGTGGAGGCCAGCAGCTGGGACAGCTGCTAGAAAGTCCAGGAGAAGCTTCAGGGCGTGCGCGGCCGAGCCTGGAAAGATGGAAATAATCATTTTGCCTTCTCTGCATCTCCAGAGAAGGGGCAGTCAGCAGGGAGAATAGCGGGGGCCACAGCAAACGCTGGCTGCCGTCCCCAGAGCCTCCCGCGGCTGCCGGAAAAGAAACCACCTTGCAAACGCTGAGAGGAAAACCCAGAAAACTGAACGAGAAGGGGAACACCACCATGAGTCACTTCCCCGTGAAGTCAAGGCGGGTGCAACCCTCGACCTGAACCAACTCGAGCAAGGCTCGGAGAGGGACACCAGAGAAGTTCCTTGGTGCTGTGCAGGGCTGAGGACAAGCCCCAAACTGGCCCCGTGCAACAGGGGCTTCGTGGCTTCTCGAAGGCGATTGCGTCCCCAGCTTGAGGCGATGGTGATGGGAGGAGGCCAGCCCTGCCCTGCCCTGCTCCCCCCACGGCTCCCCTTCTGCAAGGCAAGCGGCGCTGGGCACTGGGCCGGGTGCTCCCCGAGACCTGCGGGACCTCCCGTGCTCCCCAAAACCATTCGGGTTGAGCAAGTCGGATGCTGGAGAGAGGGGGAATAGCTCCTGGAAACTACGGCAAGGGAGGGAGTTAATCCTTTCTCGCAC
The DNA here is from genome assembly GCA_013389965.1 of Todus mexicanus. Lineage (NCBI taxonomy): Eukaryota > Metazoa > Chordata > Aves > Coraciiformes > Todidae > Todus > Todus mexicanus. Next base: position 34,136 of record WEIS01061011.1, on the reverse strand, counting down.
TGCATTTTTCAGCCGAGGGCTAAAAGGGGAAGAGCGGCGCAGCTTCCCCTATCTGCTGCCGCCATGCGAAGCTCCAAGCAGCCCTTAGGGCTTGGTTTCTAGGGAAGTTGGTGGCCGGAGGCAGCTTCAGCACTTCCAGGAGTAATTCGGGGGTGAGAAAACCCCCGGTGAAGGGGCAGGAACCCAGCCAGCATCCCTCGGGCGCAGCACGGACAGGGATTTTCCCACCTCCTTTCAGATCTGGAAGAGGCAGCAGAGGGCTGGGAGATGGGGGCTCCCCCTCTGCGGCCGGACGGGATGTTTGGGAAGCACATCCCACGTGTTCCTGGCGCTGGCCCCTGTCATGATGAATTGGCAGAGTAGGAGCTCTCGTGACCTTTAGATGTTTCTAAATAAAACACAAACAGACCGGGTCAGGTGAGCAGCTTTTGCCCCGGCACGGCAGGAATCGCGTTCTTCTTATTGCTTTACTGTAACTTTACAGCATCTGCCAAAAATGAGACTTCTGCTCTACTTGGACCCAGACGCTCCTGCCTCGGCTGCTCCCGTGGCCACTCATTAACTCGAATTCCTGGCCCCCTCTGCCCGGCAGGGCAGGAAAATCATCCAACCCAGCCACCAAAAATGGAAATCTGGCTGGAGAGATCCTCGCTCGCTGCCCAACCACCTTCCTCGCCGCGACGCTTCAGCACGAGGACGTTCTCCGCCTGCAAAGAGCGTCTCTGCTGGAATGGAATCCCCGGACAGACGGATTTACAGGTAGGGTCTGTCCTCCAGCTGCACGGCTGGCGATGGCATTTCCCTTTGGGCAGACACAAATACGGTGTAAATCCTCCAGAGCATCATCCGAGCAGGCAACGAGCTCAGGCTGGGTAGGAGGGAAGCACTGGTTACTGCAAAGCAGCTTTAAAAAGGAGCTTTTGGACGGCCTGAGCCTCCTGAGCCTCTTTCTATTCAAAGGGGGATGCGTCTTGCCCCTCTGATGTGTCAAAACAGCCCCTCGCCTTCATTTTTAGCGTCGATCCAGCAGGTACACCCAGCCTGAGGCTCTGGGGAGCACCGTGCTCCCTCAGGATGGTGGTGCTGAGCCTGCCAGAGAAGCCCAAGGCAGCAGCAGAGCAAAAGCTGCAGCTCTAACCAGGGATCTGCCTCTGTGCGGGCTCCAAACTGTGCTCAGGAGGCACCTAGATGGGCTTTAAATCCTTCCTCCAAAAAGCTTTCTGAGGGAAAGAGATGGAGGAAATCAAATCCAACCTAGGCACGCCCCAGAGCAGCATCTCTCTGCGCAAGGAAAGCCTCAGGAGGTGCTACAAGGGAAGGAGAACCCAGGAAAGCTCCTTCAAACCCTAAGATTTTACAAGTCTGGCTGGTTGGGTTTTTTTTCAAGCGCAAAAAAAGCGAAATTTTCGATGAGGCACGAGAATGAAATCTGCCGGAGAATTAGGCGAGGTGGCTCTTAGCCTAACCTCCGACAGGAATAAATATATTTATTTGCAGATCCGGGCACAGAGCAGGTTTCACGTGCCCATCAGGAGGGAATTAGTCACCGGAGCGTGACTCGGGGAAGGGTTGTGTACATAGAGCACACGGCTCCAGCACCGGAGCACCCACCACGGCAGGACAGGAGCAGCTAGAAGAGACTTTCCCCCCCGCAGCCTGAGCTATGATGCTGGTTGGGAACCGGCCAAGAAAAGCCCAGCCCGTAGCAGAAGTAGGTGGGGAGCATCCATTTCTATGTCCTGGAAGGCTGGAGCCAGAGGGTGAGGTTCCTCAGAGAATCATAGAATATTTAAGGCTGGAAAAGACCTCTTAGATCATTGAGTCCAGCCTAGGACCTACCACCACCACTCAGCTAAACCCTGCCACCGAGTGTGGCATCCAGTCCTCCAAGCAGCAGGGAAAGAAAGGCATGGTGGAAATGTCACAGCGAGGAGCCTCAGCGCGGGGAAACGCTCGACCAGAGCATCCCTGCCTGGCACGGGGAGCTCATACTGGGAACGTGCCGCTACACTGGGAGCCCGTCCACCCTCAACCACCCAGCTCAGGGTGCGAGGGGCAGCAAAGCCTGCCCTGGGACCTGCCCGTACACGCCTCCACCGAAGGCAGCGAGAGCCGCTCGGAGCGGGCAGGAAATTCCAGCCATTCCCTCGCTGCAGATCCGCAGCTGCGAGTCGCTGGTGGTGGGAGCTCTGGGGAGCCCTTCGGCAGCGGCTGGAGGAAGAGGGTGGGCTCCGCGGCACCTTCGCTCGAGGTCAGCTTTGGATTCGCAAGCCGGGAGCAGGCGGAGGGCGAGCGGCTTGCCAGATGGACGCTGCCCAAAAATCCCACCTCGTTCAGGAAGGGTTTTGGAGGGCTCCAGGGGGAGGGAAGGGGAGGGAGAGAAGAGGGGGAGCAGAGCCGGCTGTTACAAGAACGAATTATGGTTGAGATCTATGAGGAGCCAGCCCGTCAAAGGGGGATCTCCCTCCCCGGCTCTCTGGATCTGCAGCCGAGGAACCCCAGCGGGATGTTCTACCATGAGCTTCCTCACTGGCAACCAGCGAAACCTTCGGTCTCTCCCTCCGGAGTGTTCTGGTTGCAAAACAAAACTCGTGGACACGCGGCTTACCCAACAGGGTGACATCACCCTGGAAAACTTCACCTTGCCGGAAAACCTTCTCACCTTATAAAGGGAATAAAAGCGCGAGGGATTTCATCAGAGGTTGGCAGCCGGCAGAGCCTCTGGCCTCCCTCGGGAGCCTGGGTCCTCTGGCCGGTGCCCGTCATGCCCTGGGTGTCACAAAAACAGGAGGACAACACGGTGCTCCAGCTGCGAAGCAAAGGCTGGAGAACTCAATGACATCACGGTGGCAGCTTGGGGAAAGAAACATTCCCAGAGACAGGACATCGGAAAAAAAAAAAAAGGCAGAAAAAGCAGAGACCCCAAAAGAACCGCTCGAGTTTTCCTTTCTGATCGCCCCGCCCAGGCACAAACTCTCCAGACCAGGCGCACGGGCAGTCCCACGGTGCAGCTTTTGGGCTGGGGCCACTGTGTGACCTCCCCGAGTCCTGCCCCAGCTCAGGACCCTGGGCTGGCTCTGGGCTTTACTGGGATGGGCTTTACTGGGACGGGCTTTACCGCTCCCAGAGAGGGGTAAACACCAAATCCCCAACATCCTCAATGCAATCACCGCTGGCGTGGCAGGGACCTGGTGCTGTCCCTTCCCCGGTGCCATCTCCTTTCCTCCCATCTCAGCAACGCCAGAGGTGGGGAGGGTCAGGAGCACAAAGAAACCCCCAGGATCTTGGCCCTGAGCACATCAAAGTCTCGTACCTGTGCCAGGCTGTCCCAGTCCAGCTCTGGCGTGAAGCTCGGCACCGGCCGCCTGTATGGCAGCACCATCTGGTGGCACCAGCCCTCCCCATCGCCCCAGTTTGCTCCCAGTCAGGACCAGTGGCAGCAGGAACAGAGGCAGCAGCCTGAAAGCAGCCAGCGTAAGGGTTTCTGCCTGAGCTCACCTGAAGCCGGGTTGCATCCCCATCCCAAGAGGAGCAGCTGGGGTGGCAGCCGGGCTCCGGCAGCAATGGAGCAGCTCGGCTGGGCGAGAAGATGCTCCTGGGGGAAGACGGGGAGAGCTCCAGGGGGAACAACTCGCTCTGAAGGAAGGCAGCACGCAACAGCGCTCGAGTTCGACGCGCCCCAGCGGCTTCCAGACACGCTGCTCATCTTCCCACGGTCCCCCAGGGAGCTCTTCCTCCGGAAAAGGAGCACGGCAGAAGAAATCTGGTTAGCAAACGCCTTCCAGCGGGTTCCCAAGTACTCTGCGAAGCCCAGGAGGGATTTGCAGCCTGCAGATCAAAGCCGGCTTCGAGTCTCGGCAACTTCTGGCGCCACTGAGTCACCTGCCGCACCCCTCAAGGCTTTGGTGCTGAAACCCACTTTGGACAAGACCACGTCTACGAAGACCGAGCTGCTGCTGCCGTTGGAGCCCGTGTGGGAACCCTAAAGGGTCTGTAAAGCAGAAACAGAATCACGGAATCATTTGGGTTGGAAAAGACCTTCAAAATTGAGTCCAACCATAGAATGCTCTGGGTTGGAAGGCGCCGCTAAAGGTCGTCTAGTCCAGCCCCAAAGAATAATTTGAGTAGAACTGGTGGGTTTAGGTGTGGGAAACATCCAAGGGGGGAGGGTTATTAATCAGATCCTTTCCACGCTGCCTCCTGGAATTATCCAGGAATTGTGAATTGTGTTAAGTTTCCAACTCACAAACTAAAACAAGCAGCTTTTGCTCCCCAAAGCTTTCAGGATTACGGGCTCCCGAGAACTCACTGCGCTGCTGCACACTTCCAAGAGTTGAATCAGGGCAAGGACACGCTCCTTGGGGCTTCCGGATCTTAATTCCAGGGACGCCAAATAGATTTTGGATGAATATTTCAGCACAGGAACCTGTTTAGAGGGGTGGCTACTGCTCCGTTAGGCTCTGGGGTCTTAAGTGAGGGCTGGAAAATTGACCTCAAAGCATAAAGAAAGAAGATAACAGCTAAAGGGAACACATAATAGATGATGGCAAGATAAAAGCTCTGAATAAAATGACACGAACATCCAAGATACGCAGCTGAGGTAGAAGAGGACGAGCCCAGATGGCATCTGCTCCCCTCCCAAACAGCCTCGCAGGACAGAGCTGGGGATCCAGGCACCGTGGGGCTGGAATAACCCAAATCCACCCTTCTCTGCTCCGTCTGTGATCGCTGCTACTTAACCACCACCCTAGACAGAGTGTCTTTAAAAGCGACTTCTTCCGACGACGGTTTAAGGAAGCACCAGGAGTCCGAGTTCAACTCTTTATTTGCTTTGAAACACGGGTTTAAAGTTTTCAGTTACAAAGTCCAGTCTAGCAAGAGCAAGCCGAAAGTCTGTTACCGGTTCTTTATTACACAGCCCTTTTGTGACACGACTCGATTGTTTGGTTTTAACAAGGCACTGCAAGAACACACTGAGGGAAACCGAAAAAACAAAACAGAAGCCCCCAACAGGTTGAGAATTGTAGCTCCAAAGAGTCCTGGTAAGCACGAGACTGGCAACACCTGAGAAACCCGGATGGACAGACAGACAGACAGACAGACAGATGTGTTTCACCACGATTAACGGACGAGGGACCCCCTCCCCGAGAGGCCGAGCGATGCCGTAACGTGAGCGACGGAGTCGGAATAAAACTCTTAACCTTAAAGAAGAGACGGAATAACCTTCCCGCGTCTGGCCAATCTATACCCGGAGTGACAACCAAGTAGCAAACACTCTCCTTTTGCCCCTTTGCCGGGTCTGAGGGTGTCAGAAACCCTCGAGAACTCGGTTCAGTGCAGCTTCTGAAGAGCCTCCCCGGGTAACGGCGCTACCGAAGGAGCTCGGCAGTTTCTCCCAGTGCCGAAAGCCCAGTTTTTCCACCCACCTCACGTTGCAAACGGTTCATCTGTCCCCCATCGCCACCACTCCGCTTCCCGAAGCCAGCCCAGCACAGGACAAGGCACTCCCCGTTTCATCCAAGTAAACGTTGGCGATTGAAGAAGCTGGTGCAATAGAAAAACCTGAAGGTGTATTTAAGTAGAATCCCAGAATGGGTTGGGTTGGAAGGGACCTCAAAGACCATCTCGTTGCAACCCCCCTGCCATGAGCAGGGACACCTCCCACTAGAGCAGGTTGCTCAGAGCCCCATCCAAGCTGGATTTGAACGCATCCAGGGACGGAGCAGCCACAACTAGTAGCACAGAGTTATTTAAGGGCAGTGTAGAGCTTAATTTCCTCTATTTAATTCCTATCTAGGGGGCAGGGAGGGGGCGTTTTCTTCTCCACTTTGTCTTAAAATAGAGCGGGCAGAAGCGGATCTCAGGTTTCGATCAACACGATGAAGAATTCACAACATCCTCGGCTACGGAGGTTTGGCAGAATACGATTTTCAGCCCGTAAGACACTAATCAGACACGAAGACAAGGTTCAGAAGGAAAAAAGTGCACTTGATACTGCGAAACATCAGGGTTTCCGGTGCAAAAAAAATACCCCCACCAAACCCATCTCTGCTTATGATATCAACTAGGGGTATTTTTATCCAGAAAACCTTCGCGACTCCAAAATACCTCTCGTTCAAACGTTACCGGGTAGGATATTGAAGGAAAGGAGACGAGGGGAAGGAAGTTACTTCGTGAAATCACGTACAAATTAATCGCCGGCCGTTTTCTTATCTGAAAATCGTAATTTTAAAAAAAAAACAAAAACCCCAACCCAACAACCCAGCCCCGCCACACGAGCGTCCCTTTCTACGTCTAAACGTCCTGGTTTCCAGGCAGCTTTGAAGCACCACCACTTACTCATAAAGTAGTTTAGCATCTGAGCCTCGGCCGCGCGGTTAGAGACACGCCACCGGTTAAAAAAGACGCACGAGTTAAACCACGAAAGAAAAAGGTCGGCCTCTGATCGCCGCTTCAGCTCGGTGCCGGCTCTTGTGTGAGAGGGGAATTACCAACTCTGCTCATCGATGTGGGCTTTTTGACCCATTTTTGGTTTAAGAAGCTTCTCTTCCTCCTCCTCCTCCTGCAATTCCTTGAACCCGCTTCCTAAGAAAGCCGGCGCGCGAGGGTTGCGACCGCGCGTTCGATCGGATGGAGGTTATCTGAGTATTAGAAGAAACTTCAGTGGATTATAACTTTTCCCCCCGACTTGTCATTAGGAAAAATAACGAGGCCGGGAGCCTGCGCTGGCCCTCGGCGAGCCTGGAAGCTCCCGGGCTGTTATTCCAGGCGTGGCACCGGGTGACAGGGACCCAGAATAATCCGCTTTGCCGGCTGCCTGAAGCACTAAGAGGTGAAACATCGCCTGTGCAGCCGGCAGAGCGGCGGGGACACGGCGCAGTCCGAACGCTACGTCTCGGCATGACTGTCGAGGTAGGGACAGGCAAACGGGACGGTTTCCGACCTGACTTACCACGGCACAAACCCTACGGAGATCACCAGGAGCTGCCGCTAGATCAGAGCCCCGGGTCACCGAGCGTCGTTCCGCTCTTCACCCAACGCTTGGGGCTACGCTTCGCAACGCGAGGCCGCTCGCAAACGCCTCCTCCGCTCCCGCACGGAGTCAGCCAGGAAGCTTTCGTCTCCAAAGCCTTGCCCTTTGAATCTCCCTCCCCTTGGGGGTGAAAGCAGAGCAAGGCCGTGAGCTCTCATCACATCTTAAACTTTAGGACACCCTCAGCCAGGTCCCTGCTGGAAGGACTCGGGAAGCTCAGCAGTTCTCGGCTGCAGTCTCATGTCACAACCACGCTCAACACCTCGCACCATCTTCACGACCTCTTCATCCCTTCCCACAACCACCAGCACGTCTAGGAGGAAACAAGCAGGTTGGGGAACGCTCCAGGTAAGCGTGAACTGCTCCACGGGGTCTTACGGGAATTCGACGTCCTCTGCAAAAGCCGCCAAAGAAAAACGCCAGCAGCTTCTGCGCAACGTATCACGGAGCATCTCGAGCTGGACCGGACCCATTAAAGATCAAGTCCCCCCCACGAAACTCAAGCTCGCGGTTTCTTCGCGCCGTTTATACAGCAGAGAACCGCGTTTAATCCGAAGGAAACACCTCCCGACATCGGCGTCGCCAAACTATGAAGGAGTCTACGAGTACCTGGAGCTCCTCAAAATCCTCCGCAGCATTTCATACCCCAACCAATTAAATCCTCATCCCCCCAAAAAACTCCCCCAACACCTTGGCCAGGGCTCTTAAAATTGGCCAGCTGATAAAAACGCCACCAGAGCCGACACAGTGGAACCTCCCCAATTCTCTCTTCCACGCAAAACCTCCTCGCCCCCGTTTCCTCCGCGAAGCGCATCCCCAGACACGACTTTGCTGTCGCCGGGTTCTACAACGTCCCCGGCGAGGTAATTATCGCTCAACCTGAACTTCCTACGCGTACTCACTGGCGCCCGTGGGGGTCTTTTTTTCGTTTGTGGGCGGCAGCAGGTCTCCCAGCCAGTGCAAATTAGCAAAATTCTATTTATTGATCACCTGGAAGAGAAAGCGGACGCGAAGCGTTAGGTGAAACCTCAGCTTTTCGAAGCTCTGCATCAGTTTGATGCGGTTATTTCCAAAGGAAATAGGCGGGAGTTAATGGATTGAACCCCAAAAATAAAATAAAATAAAATAAAATAAAATAAAATAAAATAAAATAAAACGGCCTTCCGAAAAAAACCCCAAAACAAAACCCAGAAGTATTTAATTTAGGTCAGATTAAATAAAATTAGTTTAATACTGTTTTGAAAAGCGTCACTATACAAAATTGCTCTACCACCAAGACACCCTTTACAAAGACAATCCGAGGACTAATTCGCGAACCCCCACCCCCTCAAAAAAAAAAAAAAAGGAAAAAAAAAGGGAAAGATTATAAAATAAATTATGTTTTCTAAGAAACGGAGCACTTGGAAGCTTCACAAAAACAGATGAGGAGGAAACGCACGGCTCGAAGCGTTTCCAGACGCGAGACGTTTCACGCTGACACGGAGAAGGGCGAGCCCGGCGGACCTCGGACAAACAGCGGACACAGAAACTGGCTCAAGATTTCTCCTTGAACAGCAGAGAGCACCCGAACCAAGAATATTTCCGGGTGTTGAACCAGACAAAGCTCCCCGGGGGGAATAAAGCAGCGGGGGAAGCCGCTCTCCCTTCCCCAATGACGTCTACCTTCCCCGACGATGAACTCGGAGCTGCTTCTCCTCGGCCGCACCCCGGGGGGTTCCAGGGCTGCTCCTACGCTCCGAGGCAGCACGAACAGACCAGAACATCTCGCTCGGAGACGTTCGCCGCTCGACCAGCACCGGCAAACCCCCCTCGCCGTGACACCCACGGGTGTCGCTGCTCCTCCAGCCCTTCCTCCAGCCCCTTCGATCCCCACCGTTGGGTTTTTGCCTCGCTAAGCTGTTCTCTTCCACTCGCACTTCATTCACAACTACGCTACGCGTAAAATTAAATAGGATTACTGCCAAAAAAAAGTCGCTTAAATCCGAACTTAGCCCGCTGGGGGATTACTCCTCTCTTAAAAAGTTTAGCAGCTAAGATACACCGATGACAAAAAACTTCTTATCAGGTAAAGGAATCGACCTACGAGGTAAGGAGCTCCAACTATTTGCAAAAAAGAAGAAGAAGGAAAAAAAATTAAGAGCGTCAGACCACGAATATTTAAACAAATTATTAAATATAATAAATTACTAATCAGAAAGTCCGCCTGCCCGCCGACGATCTGACAAGTGCTACTTCTGATCTGAAGAATATTTCCTCTGAAGGCAAAATTCGTTCAATCAGGAAAGCCCGCAGAGTAAAAAAAGGGCAGTAATTTCCTCGCTAAATCAGAAATCTACCCACCCACCCCCCCCCAAAAAATCGTCACGCACGGGTCCCCTTCGGAAAGTTATTACAACTGCCGCCGTCCCCGTCCTCTCTCGAGGGTCACGAGGAGCAGCGGCGTTTCCTCCGTCGCTAAACTCCGACTGGCAAACAGCACGGCACTGGCAGCTCTCACTGAGAGATACTAGAGTAGAATCATTCAGAAAAATTCGAATAAAATTAAAAGAACGGAGTTTAAAATGGTTCGAAACGTTGATTTTTTTTGAATATATATATATTTGTGAAAGGGTTCGACTCAAATCACAGACGTCTTCATTTCAGCGGCCCCTCGGCGAGACCTACTGGTCACCAACCAGCGATTTTGTGTCTGTTCCCACTGTAAAATCATCTGGGTTTCGCTGGAGTCTCGTGACTTGGTGGCAAATCTCCGCGCGCCACGAGCGCCGACCCCTTCTAGAGTCCTGCTTGGAACCTGCGCGGACGCTGCCCCAGGTTAATCACTGGGGAAGTTCCCCCAAGAAGCAGCACTTTGTAGCCTCCCATTGGGAGGGGGACGCTAAGAAACAGCCCAAAATCCTCACTCCAAGCAAAATTCCTCGTTTTTGCATAAATTTTCTCGTTTTCACATAAAATTCCTCATTTTCGCATAAATTTCCTCGGTTTTGCATAAAATTCCTCATTTTCGAATAAATTTCCTCATTTTCGAATAAATTTCCTCATTTTCGAATAAATTTCCTCATTTTCGCATAAATTTCCTCATTTTCACAGAAATTTCCTCATTTTCACAGAAATTTCCTCATTTTCAGAAAAATTTCCTCGTTTTCAGAAAAATTTCCTCGTTTTCGCATAAAATTCCTCATTTTCACATAAAATTCCTCATTTTCAAATAATCTGGTTTAGAGACAGCAGGAAAAGAGATTCGGATTTTGGCGGAATGGGTCCGTTTACACCTCGAATAAATCACGGCGGCAACCGAAGCGAAGCTTTTACTCTTCTAACCTTCAGCAAAAGAACGAAAACTTATCACTGAGGAAGTTCTAAATGACTCAAACTTCAAGCTTCCAAATCGCGGCTAGCACCAAGAGAGTCTAAGGATAAAGATCTCCCGCGGAGAAAAGTGGCCTCGAGCAAAGCTACTCGACCGCTACGGGTTCGCTTTACACACGGACGACAGACGGAGTTTTGTACAGGAGGTATCTGGTTGGCTCGAGGGAGGGAGGCGGCAGCGAGAGCGGAATTAAAATAAAAGAGATTCGGGAATATTTGGCGCGAGTTGTTCTCGTCCCGTGTGTGCACACGCGAAAGAAAAAGCGACTTCCCGCTCCACAACCAAAGGAACCCAAACCACACCTCTCCTACCGGCAGCTACCGGCGAACCAGCACGTTCCAGGGGAGCCTACGGGTATCGGGATGATGCAGGGGGAGAAATGAACGCCCCAAATACTTTTCCACCTCAGCAAAGCGGTTTGGAAGACTCCTCGTCTCCACTCAGCAGCGACAAACCCGCGCCATCCCGAGCCTTTCCGGTTGTACGTTACAACCCATCACCTGGGCCAAAGGAAGGGGAAACCCCGAAGCGAATCGAAAGCAAACCTTTCCCATTTAGGAACTAATCGATATTAGAGGGGGTTTTAGCAACGCCCTGCACCTCAACGCCAAGTCCAGCTGAGAAAGGTCCCGGCCGCGCTGGATTAGCCGCCTCGGTCGCTGCCACCGACAGACAAGCTCTGGAGAAAGCCCAGCACACACACATTCCAGCCACTTCGGAAACGAGGAGTCGCGGGGTGGTTTAGAGAAGAGATTTTTGAATCCTTTGCCTAGGTTGAAACGCACGTGTCTGACTGGGGAGGAAAACAGAAAAAAAAAAGAAAGGAAGGAAGTCCATTTCTAGAAGCGGAATTTTCCTTTTTGAAGTCTCCAATTCGGGGTCTGGACTTTTCAGACCGTTTTTCCCCAGTACTTTGGGAGCAGGGAAACTTTTTTGGAAGTGCAATACTAGGAGAGCTCCCGCCCGCTTTCAGTGTTCATGCTGACAATTGATTTTGTCTTCGGAATGCTCCAAAACGTCGAGCATTTCTTCTATGATCGCCTGGAGCGCCCGACCCAGCTGTTCTGCGCTGTAGGGTTTTCCCAGCGGAGGCACGTGAACGAAAGCCGACCTCCCGCGGCTCTGGTACAAGGACGTGTAGTAGGTGAAGTCACAGAGGTATCTGAAAAACAAGAACGGAGCTTACTCAGCAACAGGCGACAAATACAACAGCAGGACAGGAGGGACTGGGTGTTCGTCGTGTATTCTGCAGCTCTCTCTGACAGGAGGTTGGAGCCAAGTGGGGTCAGGCTCTTCTCCCCAGGAACAAGTGATAGGACAAGGGGAAAATGCCTCAAGTTGCACCAGGGGAGGTTTAGGTTGGATAATAGGAACTTTTTTTCCCCACAAGGGTTGCCCAGGCGTGTCCCAGGCTGCCCAGGGCAGGGGTGGAGTCCCCCTGATCCCTGGAGGGGTTTCCAAGCCGTGGAGATGTGGTGCTGAGGGACACGGGGCAGTGGGGCCCTGGCAGTTGGACTCGATCGGAAAGGTCTCTTGCAACCAAACCAATTCTACGACTCTGTGATTCTCCTCATCCAGCCGTGCACTGTGACAAGGAGCAGGACAGGAGTCAAGCATCGCGAGTCGGCGCGACTGCTTTAATCCAACCTAGGACAACAAAACGCAAAAATCTCTCTTTTTTCTCCTGCTGATTGAGGGACTACTCGAAAAACGGACGGTATTGCCAGCCCCACGAGAAGTGAAAAGCGTATGAATCGCATGGACCCTGCGAGCTGAGCAGAAAAGGAACGTGTGTTGTGGTTGGAGCCTGTTCTCCCCACGGATCACCGGCATCCCGTACCTGCCGGCATCCTTAGATATAGTGACCGTCACATCCAGCCCCAGCGCCGAGACTCTCTTGCAAACCGTGTCCATGTCGATGATGGAATCGATGCATTCTGGGCCACCTTCCACGCAGCACTGCGAGCCCGGGCAGAACCGGCAGTTGTCTAAGCCTTTGTAACCGACGTTATGGCCGCACTTCTCCAGAGTTACCGTCGTGGCCATGCCCGAAACACCCACGTGAACCACCAGCTGCAAGAGGAAAGCAAAAGGTTAGATCAATCCGAATAGAAATGGTGGAAAAACATTCAGCCTGCTAGTCCCGGTTAAAAACTGGTGGAGTTGTTACCGGAGTTGATAATTAGTGGGAAGTTCACGCAAGAAGCAGCACTTTGTAGCCTCCTATTGGAAGGAGGACACTAAGAAACAGCCCAAAATCCTCATTCTAAGCAAAATTCCTCGTTTTCAAGTAATCAATTCTGGTTTAGACAACAGGAATAGGTTGAAGATTTGAGGTTTGATTTGGCTTCGAATCCGCACGGACAAGATTTCATCAAAAAAGTCACTTGATCAATGAGCTCGTGGGTCCAGCACAGAACACTTCGCTGCGTTTCACCCTTTCCTGACCTAAATCGTAATTTCCTCGGGGTAAGAACAAACGTTGGTGCGCTGGCAGCTGAGCCTGAGCTGCGAGAGCCCAGGTGGCAGCGGCTGGCTGCGAGCTGTCTAGACAGCTCTTCACAGCAGCCTCTTCACACCGGCTGCTCCTGTTCATTGGAGCGCTCCGTTCCGAGCTATAAAATTCTACAAACTCAAGTTCTCATGGAAAGAAAAAAAGGGGAAAGACCTAGCGAGGGTCTGCCAGGCTGAGCACACATTAAAACCGGGACTTTGCGTCGCGCTGGTCGCTGCGAGCGTGAGATTTCAACTGTTGGCTGCGTCTTTTCTCCTCCTGCCCGTTCCTCACTCACTTGCGGACTGTGCTTTTTCCACAACGCAGGAATGAGTCTCTGCACCGTCTGGTATTCAACGGGGACTTCGTAGACGTGCAGGTCCACGTCATCTCGCAGCCCCAGCTTCTCCAGCTCCTAAGGAAATAAAACCGAGACGCTCAGACCGAAGCTCAGCGGAGGACGTAATTCTGGAAGGTTTAACAGCAGAGCGAATCTGCTGCAAGGGACAAACACCAGCTTCCACTACGGGCTGCTGAACCTCGTAAACAGCACTTTTAACCCCCCCCCCCCCCAAAAAAAAACCCGCCCCAACATAACGGGTAAAACCAAAGGCACCTCTCCACCTGCGTTAACAGCCTTCGCCCACAGGACCGTTTGTTTTGCTCTGATGTGTGCGTAACAAAGAAACCACCGTTTAACTGACGGGAGTTACCGGCGACACCCACGCGCAGAAGAAAGAAAGGCGCCTTATTTCTAGGGGAGCAGCGGCAGGTTCGCGGCTCGAAAGAACTAGGATATTCTGTGGATAGAGTAAAATCGGGAGGATTATACCGCTGTCTATCGCGTCCTCTCTCAGGAGTGCCGGCTCACGCCTGGTCCCAGATGAGGAGCTCTTAGGGTGAGGTTCTTTGGACCTCCGGGAATATCAGCAAACGCTCCTCCTATGAGAGACCTGCAGGAGCATTGGCAACCCCCCTCCCCAAAACATTCGTCTTCCTTTTATTTTGGCAGAATCCAGAAGGCAAATACAGCCTGTTCCCAAAGCGTAGAGCGGGTTTCCATCGCTAGCTTTACCTGTACCACAGGGATTGTACCTAATTTCACAACGTGAGCCGTCACCGTTGCAGTGATTCGATTAGTGCAGGCAGCTACTTCTCCCTCTGGAATGTTAACTAAAGCGGCCCAAATCTCCAGGCAGTAAACATAGCCGATTTCCTTTAAACCTTTAAAAACACCGTTAAATACCTCACAAATACTTCCTTAAAACCAAAGGGAAGAGGAAAGATGTTTTTTCCCCCAGTATGCCTGTCTGGAAAGCACAGTTTGACCCCAACACTCGCTGCCCTGGACAATTCTCCTTTGCTCTCCTTTGGTCTCTGTTTCAACACGCTCCAGTCTCACCAGTTCCAAGATTGCTCCCTTCAGCCTTTACCAGTCTAGCCCAGAGCAGGACTTTATCACAACTGAAACCCTCCAGAGCCACCAAATCCAAACTTTCCAGAACTCGAAGAAAGGAAACACCCGTGTGGTCTGAAGCCTCTGAAAAAAAGAGATGTTCTTAACCAAAACCAGCAGCTGAGCTCAAACCGAGGAGCCTTGAGCCACACTGGGAGGGACTTCTCCAGTGGCTGAAGCTACTTCAGCTATTGTGTTTAATGAATTCCAACAGCATCAAACTCAGACCAACCCTCCCTCTGATGAAGACAACCGGTTTTTTGGCACTCTGAAAAACTTTACAGCTGCTTCCGAGGACTGTAAGCGGCTGTAGCTGTCGTAGAGCCTTCGCCAGAGTCCTCCCGTAGCTCTGTCTGCTTTGGAAAGAGGCTGCAAGCGCATCCTCCTCGACGGAGACAGACAGAGCCACGGCCTGTGCTTCGGTCTGAAGAACCAGCTCTGGCTTTCCACAACTTAATCCTCAGCAGAAGCTTGTTGTGTGGGGCTGCTTCTCCTCCGAGATCTCTGCCGGCTGAAAAGCGCAGGCACAGCGAGACACCGACCCATGCTCTCGCATCCACAAACCATTGTAGCTGTTCTTGTAGAGCTGAGGTTGGAGCAGCAACGCAAGAAGCCACCCAACTATCCAAGGGCATCGCAAAATATTCTTGGGTGATTAGTTTACCTCTGCTCCAGGTTCGGATTCAGCGAGCAGGGCCAAGAGTCGCTCTTCCACGCAATTCTCCGGCTTGATTTTCCTGCGCGCAGAGATTTCGCTTGTAAACTTCAGGCTCTTTTCAAGGAAGCTTACTCGATTTCAAATCCTCTATTTCCCCAGGTTTAAAATTCTTTCAAATTAAAGCAGAGGATTAGACGAGGTTTTTGGGCTCCCCCATTACAATCCTACCTCCTCTATACAAACATCAGCCCTACCTTAGTGTCTTTTTCTCCTGCCGTTACCGGCGTGAGTCATTTCTTTACCGAGAAAACCTTCCACACTCATACGGGCAGCGTTAAGAAGATTGAAAATAACGAAAGCACGCAGCAGAGGCAAGAGTAAGACTTTCACGGACCAGCAGATCTGAGCAACAACAATGATAAATCACTCCCTCTGGCTCCGAGGGCAGCTCTGATATTAAAGGCTGGCTGTATTGATTAGCGTCTGGCACCCCCAGACAGTCGTTACCAGAGATGGATGCTAAGTGAGAATTCACCACCTCGCCTCCGAAACATTCGCTGGTGTAATAAAGTACGTAGTTTTAAAAATGCGGAGGATTCAAATCCAGGATGGTCTCTTTAGGAAGATCTCCAGAGCGTCCATCGGCAGGAATTCATCGTCGCTTCCCTACAAAGGGCGAAGGGGCTCCTCGAGATGAATTCGATGGCCGAAAGTTTTCCCGGAATGAGAAAGCTCGGCCCGCACGAGCCGCGTCACCTCAGCGACGGCCACCTTCTCCCAATGCCGGCACGTTAAACCTCGGCTTTACAAACCCACAACTTTCCTTTTAACCAAACGCCGCGTTCGATAATAGAGACGTCCGCTGCTCCCCCCTCCCCTCCGACAACTTCTTACCCCCAGCCTTGTATACCTGACAAACACAGAGAAACGAACGTGCCTGACCGATTCCCTGACCCCTCCACAATGCTGCTCTTTGTGAGCCTCTAATATCCTTATCAGGTCTGTCTAGACACCCTGACAGCAATTGTCCTTAGCAATGTCAAAACGCACTCTGACCTCTCCTCCTCCTCCGGCTCAGCCAGAAGCTCGTCGGGGGGGACGAAGGCAGGAGCCCGGCAGCTTCACACTCCACGGGGCACACCTGTGTCTACACCCAGGGAGGACAGAACACGCACTGAGCCTGTTTCAGTAACAACTGCTTGAAAGGAATGTCCCTCCCGAGCAAAAACGCAGTGGGTAGAATTCCTTGAACGAGATCTTAAGCACGGAAGAGCAAAAATCCGCATTAAGACGAGAGTGTTTTTACTGTAAGCCTTAAAAAAAGAAAGCAGAAAGAAGTTATTCTTCCTGCTGAACTGATAGGAAAACTCTCCCCCCGTGGGTAAAAATCTCCGACCATTTCATCTTCGCATCACTCGATTGTTACCGCCGCTGTTTAAGGTACCCACGTGTCAAAAAAACTTGTTTAGCTTTCAAAGCCAAAAAGCTACACGAGAAATTCACGGCGGTCAGAGGGAAAAGATCCAGCAGATCCGCGTCCTACAGAAGAAGCCAAAGAAAACCCCAAAAGAAACCTGGAAAGAAAAGCAAGAGAATTTTATCCCGGGGATGCAGGATAATAAAAGCTGTAATAAAGCAGAACTAGCTTAGCCCTAAAGCTAGGGGAAGGATTTACCAAGATTGTTTAATTGATTTTTCTGCTATTAAAATGCAGATCACACCGTCTGGGGTTCAGCAACTCAGACACGCCTTTGTGTCCACTCCGCTCCATGAAGTCCCCTGTCTGAAACCCGCACAATGCCCCACTCGCATGTGCTCAAAGACATGCTGTTCCTTTTTGTCTGGGCCTCTCGGGGCTGAGACGGGGGAAGGAAAGGCAAATCCTCCCCGCTGCCTCCGAGTTCAGCGGCGTCCTCAGAACCCAGCGCGAGCCGTTAAACAGGACTCGGAGGAAGACGGGCGCCGACGTAGCATCACCAACGCCGGTTTTCCACTCTCGAAAACACCCCCAAGCCCGTAAAATGACTTTAAAGCAGACGTGGTTACTTCACCTATCGGCCACACAGCTCAGGAGCCAGCGGCACCTCAAGCTGCTGGGCTGAGGGAATCACCGTGTCTCTGGATGGGAATTACACGTTAGGTTTGGTTTTGTAAGTGCCATCAGAGCACCCACCACTCCCCTCCCGTCCCGGAAGCACAATCCCCTTTTGTGCATCTCCTCTAGAATAAAAGTAGCTTGTTTGCAACAACTGACACGACACGAGCAAGAACGAACCGAGTTTCAGCCTCGCCATTACATTTCAGCAGCGCGCGACTGTTTCCTCCACGCGCACAACTTGTGCCTTCCCCCCCAAAACCCTCACTCAAATATACTCGTTTTATTAGAGGCAAAAGGTTTTGCCTCCTCGTCCCAGCCAACACATTAGGCAGCTGGACATTAGTTGACTGGAATTGATTGGAGTTTGTGATTTAATTTAAAAGCATTCTAAAGAAGATATTAATCTCGGCGCTCTGAAGGGGAGAGAGATGTGTTGGGGAGAAAAATAGATTTAATTCCCCGGGCAACTCGACTAAAAGGTCCCTTGGAATTCCCAGGAGCTTTGTCATAAACCACATCCAGAAGTGACAAGTAAGGGAGAAGCAGGACGATGTGGCAGCGCTATCCCCACATGATGATTTTACCGCCAGCAGCTCAGCTGGGTGTCTAGGAAGAGTCTGAGCTCTTCTTCTCACCTCATCTGTGAATATATCAGCTCTACAAACGACCGTGCTCGTGCAGATACGCAGCTCCAAGCGCCTTAAACTTGGTTTGTTGGAGCTCGTATGACCTGCTCGAGCAGGGATCATAGAATCATACACATTTGGGGTTGGAAGAGACCTTTAAAGGTCATCTAGTCCAACTCCCAATGATACTCCTCTCCTGTGTCCAGCAAGATCCAATTCCATAAGTCAACTACCACTTGCTGCTGCTCCTCAGCAGAGAGGAGGTTGGCTCTGGAGCCACAAACGTTGCCTGATCCCCTCAACGCCTCCTGCTTCGCCCACCGCTGGAGGAAGCGAGTGGGGAAAGGCGACAGCAGCGGCTGCTTCGCTTCGGAGCCAGAGTCCTGGCGCTCAGCCCCACGGTGGACGCCTCTGCAGCACGCCCGAGTCCACCTGAGCACTCATTACGGATGAGACTTGGTTTCAAGGTTCACCAACTTGCCCGGATGCAAGCTAAAGCTGAGAGAAAAACATACTCATTCTCCTGGGTTGGTTGGTCGGTTGATTTATTTGGAATTCTCTAGGGCAGAGGAAGATTCCAGGCTCCCTGCCTTTCCAACCGAGGGAGTTAGTGTACGAATTCCTACCTTGTCTCAGCTACATTAACTCGGTCTCGTTAAATTCTACCAGCTCAGGGATTGCTTTCTGAGCGGCGAATAAAACATTATCCAGCTGACCATCTGGAGAGAGCCGCTCTCGGTTAATAAACCGGGACGACAACTTATAAAAGAGCCGCAAACTGAAATTGGTGCGGGTACGTTGCGAGCGCGGCGCCGGTTTCAAACCCCGGCCGAGAGCGAAGTGACGGCGTTTACCTGAACGGCGATCCAGCTGGCGTTAACGGCGTGCTCCCCGAACGGCCCGAACCCTGCAACAGAAGGAGAAATCCACAGTGGTGAAGCCATCCTCACAGCTTGGACTCCACGGAACGCGGCAAAGCGCTCCGCACTCTCCTGCTCTACGTATCCTGGAAGAAAAGCCACTTCTAAAGCCCAATATTTCCCCACTTCACATCCCAGCGCTAAGTAAGAGCCCTGCACAGCAACGTCTCCACTCCACACCTCGTGCTGTGAAGGAAAACAACAGCTTGTCTCAACAGGAACACTTTTTCCCCCCCAACAGACACTGGGAAGCTCACGGTTTTACCCTTCTCGACCAGGTTAAAAAAACCTGTTACGAACAGAGAAGTCGCCCCACGTTGTGGAAGGAGAACCAGAGCTGGATTTTCTACCCCTGACTGGTTTAGGTTGGTTCCACGTGGACAAACCCCTCTCGAATATTCCTCCCCTGCCCAGCTCTTCACCCCGATCCCCGTCGGGATCAGTCACGCCTTGCGAGGAAATAAACCCAACCGCCGCCGCCGAGCCACCTTTGCCAAGCAGCAAAGGTTCCGATAACGTCGTCCAAACCCCCTTCCTCGCCGCATCTAAATTTCCTAATGAGTAACTCGGAGTTAACTAGTAATCCATAACATCTTCTCCTGAGCAAGCACACAAAGGTTAGGCCCATTTATCTGGGCGCGACGTCGATAGGCTTTCATTTCAAACGTCAGGCTTCCCCCCCCC
>WEIS01061008.1:11082-51156 GCA_013389965.1 Todus mexicanus | reverse complement strand
AAAAGGCAGGGGTTCTTCTACACTCCATGTACCACAGGAAACATAGGAAAAGCAGCAAACCAAATGCTTCTGACCTTACAGCAGTACCCATGTAGCAGTTA
The DNA here is from genome assembly GCA_013389965.1 of Todus mexicanus. Classification (NCBI taxonomy): domain Eukaryota; kingdom Metazoa; phylum Chordata; class Aves; order Coraciiformes; family Todidae; genus Todus; species Todus mexicanus. The sequence goes on along the minus strand of WEIS01061008.1, from coordinate 51,055 downwards.
ACCTTGGTTTGGGTCAACAACCCAAATACCTTGAGATGCCCCCACCAGTTGGAAAGAATAGAGAGGAAAAACAGCCTGTTGCTCTGCATTGTGTCCTAAGACAACATTGCACATAAGGCCGATACGCCACTGATGCGCAAAACAAGGTGCTATGCTCCTGGGTGCTGTCTTGCCTGTCCTGGGAACCATTAATCCTATTAATTGCATATAAAAAGTCTGATAGCAATTCTACAAATGAGTAAACACAGAGATAAAAGTGTAATCGTACTAGTACAGCAAATTGGATTCAGGTCTTCATTGAACAATCCTGTTTCATTTCAGCAATTTTATTATCACTGTTACTGGAACAAATTACTTTATTAAACAGAAGGGGCTTTTGTAAAAGAATTTCTTCTAGTGGGCAATATCATGAAGCTCTGTAACACAAAACGAGCAATTACACTTGTCAGGGGATTTCTTTAAGCAATTCAGCTAATGGCTTGTGACAGGTAAGACTTGAAATGTTCATTTAAGCCTCCCTTCTGCTTTACAGATATATTTTGTCAGCACAATAAAGGACTTTTAGTGAAATGAATGCTTTGAGCAGTGGTTTGGTTGAAATCCTGCAGAAGGCAGGAAGATTTGGAGTAGGCTGACATGCAGGATAAGAGGAGTGGGAAGGACTCCTGATTTGAATTAGGAATAAAGCCTGATAACAGTTACACAGTAACTGAGACATACAACTATCTGGAGAAAGAGACACTAACCCCATTGCTGGGGAAGCAGAATAGAAAAGATTCCTTTCCTGAAGCATCAGTCTGAGCAGTAGGCCAAGGCAGTCTTCAGCTCTTGATGCTTTCACATAAAGATGGAAGGACAATCTGGATTTCGAAGGTGTTTCCATCAAGAAGTAGTTATCTGTCTCATTGCAGATGTAGCTGGATGACCTTTAATGGCCAGCATGAGGTTGCTTTTTTTTTTTTTTTAAATGCAGTTCTGAGGCTATACCATTTAATATGTATAAACAGAGTGGCTGGAAAACTGCTCTCCTGATGAAGCATACTTTGACAAAGGGCTGTAGGATCTAGGGAATACAACTATCCTCTAACCAAAACCACCAAAAAGGTACTTTAATCAGTATTAAAGGCTTAAAAAGAATGTCAAAGACAGAGCCAAGCACATTAACAACATAAACCTGTAAGCAGTGTCATCTGCCTTTACCAAAGCTATTAGGAAGCTGATGCTTCTGAAAAATTAGGACCAGGGTGCTCCAATTGTATGATGGCTTTGACAGCATCAACCAATAACTGGTTGGTTGTGCTGATACATTAGACACAATTTCCCTCTATTCTGCAATTACCTTCCTCCTCTCAGGTTCCCTTCCATGGTTCTGGAAAAAGGTCAGCCATAATTTGACTCTATCACTGTGCAGAATGGGTGAAGAACAGAAAATCCATACCCAGTCTTGGGCATCTCTTCTACCTCAGGTTTAACACAAGAACACAAATGGCTCCCAGATGGCAAGCAGACAAGGCAGTGTGACCATTTCAGACACTTCACCTTTGTTGCGCTTCACTCCGAGTTTCCCTCTTGTGCATGTCATGAAGTAAGAAGTGCAGGAGAGTTAATATAAATCCTTACATTCTCATTCCTCGTGTACATGGCTATTTGGAATCAATAGCTGGGGCTCCTAAGGACTGATGTGGAGCTCAGTTTGGAGATCTGCACACAGCTCCATTCAGCCCTGGTGTCCTCCATCTATTCTTAAGCCTTCTAATTCCAAAGGCAAACTTTTTTCTTTTTTTAAGGTCACCTCACCCCCCACCTCACTCTCTCACACGCAGTTCTTCAAAAAGGGAGGCCTGCACTGGCCCTGTTTACTTAGAGCACAAACATATTCAAGCCAGCGATGTCAGATTAAAGGAAGAAAGGGGAGAGAAATCAAAGCCTCTAAACTGCACATAAAAGGCAATCGCTGGCAACCAATCTGTTCTACTTCCAACTCTTTGCACTTTATGAATAAAGGTCAAGCTGGTATTGGCACCCAAATGTTAATGTTCTTATAAGGGTTTAAGCTGCTTTAACAGCTGAATAAGTGAGAGTGATCCACAGGGCCACACCTAATCATGCCCTTACAGCAGGGCAGACCTCTGCTTCCCAGAGCTGGCTGTCCACAGGGGCACACGGAGACCTACAAGAGCAAATTACTTACCAATTGCCTAAACAAGGCTTGAGGTTAACTAGCCCCTTCCCTGTTATCCTTCCTTCTGCTCTGCCTGCTGGTCGCTCTTTTTCCTTCACCTCTTTTACGCTTGCTTGGCTTGTAGGGCTTCATTCTGGCTCCGTAGCTGTGACTTGCAGGACATGAACTGGTATACAGAAAAAGTACCCTCAGATACTTCCCATCTCTGACTTGCAAAGAGTTCATCTGTTTTTTTATAGCGACACACCTCTTTTTAGCCAGCTTTTTTTCCCTTTTAAGGTGAACAAGGCACAACTGTCCATCCCTCTGTTCCACAGCAAAATGTTTCAGGCTAACTTAGAGCCAGACCGGATTCACAGTTTCTTTCAAACCTGATGCGACCCTCTCTCTATTTAAAAGGTAACATAGCTCTCTCTTTTCCAGGCTTGTCCTACATGTACTGGAAGTATCCAGCTCCCACAAGCAGCTATTAAATTCTCTCACCTAACTCTCCAGGCAGTGCCAGGGGCCTAGCAACTTCAAGTCCATATTTCCAAACGAACAGCATGCTAAAAAAAAGTTAAAAGTGACTCAACATCAGCTCACTGTACCGGACCCATCACAGGAAAAGAGGTTTCACCAAAGAAACAAAAAGTCAGTATTTGGGACATGCTGTCATAAAGTCAGGATGAGTGCACTGCTAAATTAATTCATGTCTGGCATTTACAAACAGTAACTTATCTTTCAGCTGGTGCCCTTGCGAAGTCGAGCAGTTTTTTAAAATTAAATTTTTGTAAAGGTGAATTTAGTGCTAATGAAATTGAAAGACCAGTAGTAATAGCTTGAGCAAGGCACTGGCCTGCCAGGCTCTGTAGGAGCTCCTCTTCTGTTGTTGAAAGGGCATCTAGACGCTGGGCTGTATAAATGTGACTGCTCATAGTCCCAGGCCTCACCTCCCTAGGACAATTGGCTGGGACGGCTTTTTGAATGCACAGAAAGAAATCCAGACATTAACAGGCCACTAAAGGCAAGATGCCCAGCACTTAGTTACACATCACACTATTTGGAGTTGCAGTAGAGGAGTTAGCAAATGTTTTGCACTTTAACCTAGCACTTGGATGTTTGACAGCTAGAGCTCTTGCCATCCGATATTGCGCTTCTGCAATGCTATCTGAAAAAGGATGGAGATGAGTCCATCAGCAAGGGTTCAGTCAATACCCAAAACCTACGGAAAGCCACCCAATTTACACTGCTGATCTACTCCTCCTCCTCCTGGGGCCCTGCACAAGGCTAACCCTACCCAGGGACTGCCTAAGACTGCCTGAGCTCAGCAGGCAGCACCTCCAAGCCAAACCCTACTGATCCCAAACAGCTCTCTCCTAGCGAGCTGAGTCTCTCTCTCTGGCAAACACCCTCATGGCATGTGAATTATTTTCTGACAAGAGAGGATTAGGGAATATTATTTGAGATCGGTTAACTGGCCAGACTCCCAGCAAAAGCTCAGCTTTGTGGGTTATGTCCTCCCTACTTCAAGAGGGCTGCTGCAGGCAGCCAGCACTCGGCTGTTACTGCGCTCAGAGTCACCTTATGCACCACTGCACATCTTTGTGCTATTGGATTTGTTTCTGAGGCATTAGCTTTCCATAAAAGCTTATGTTCCTGCTTTTTTATTTGCACATTTATAGTAAAGAAATCTTCCGTCATGAGCAAACCCTCCTCCTACCTCTTCCTTGCACAAACTCAGCCAAGCCTCAGCGCCACTTGGTATCTGTTGAACTTGTTTTCCACATCATTAACTACAATTACCTATCCAGCAAGGGGATTAAAAAACAAGCTCCAACTTCTGGCTCCGGCAGAGACACACACACAAAAAAGGAGCGCGATTTGCATATTCCAGCTGCCTTTTCCTTCCCGCCTGTGAGGAGTTGAAGCGCCCAATTAAACAACTATGAGGAGGAGGAGGCAGCAGCCAAAAGCGGTTGGATTCGGACCCCCTGGAGAGAGATGGGGCTCACCCGGCTGGTACAGCGGGCCCCGGAGCAAACCCCCATCACCACCCCGTGTTTAAGGACCCGTTTTGCTTCCCCCCTCCCCGCCCCAGCGCTTCCCGAGTTGAGCTCCGGGACCCTCCCGGGTTGATGTTCCCCCTGCAGCGCCCCGGGACCCGGCTCCAAGCGGGACCCCCGCACCAGGCAGAGCTTGTAGGACTCCTAAACGAGCTCCTGCATTTCCATTTTAAAGCCTCAAGTTGGTTAAACACAGCCCTCCCTCCCCAAACCGCCTCCTCCTCCACCTCCCCCTCCGCCTCCCCACCCCGGCGTTAAGAAATGCAAATGTGGCCAATCCTATTTTATGTTAAAAAGCGAAAAAACATTTCAATGTATTCTTGTCTTGTATGACTGGCTAAGAGCCTCTAAATCCCCACCATTTACCAAATTAAACTAATTGAAAGAGCTTCCAAAAGCCACATCTGTAGGCTGACGTCTGTCCCTGCCTTTCGCTTTAGGCTGGGGGAAACTGTTCTCCATCCCATTGATCCCTGAATAGTCACGCCTGTCAGGAAGCCACATCAACCATTATCATTCTAATTTTACTGCCTTTCTTGGTCCCTAATCTAATTTGCAATGATGCTTAAGCATTTCGCAAGGCCATAGCACTTTCTTCAGAATTTCAACAAGAGCATTAAACCCCCAATTTACATTAATGAAGTGCACATTTAATTAGGGGAGAGGGTAAATGGAGGGCTCTTCAAGAGCAGTTTGCGTGATATGATAGGCACTTGAAAAACGAAGATGCACCTGATAAAAGACTCTCGGTGCAGCCTCATTTCATTTCTCAGCCTCCTTCCCCACCCAGGCCAGGCCTCCTCCCTTCCTGCCCCCAAACCACTGACACCGAGTCCAAGAGAACTGGGTCGGGCAACGAGAGGGGGCAGCACCCTTCTGACCCAGAGGGTCGACCAGTGCACCCCTCCCACAGATGGGAAGCTCTGGTCTCAGGGGTCAGCTGTGTTACAGGCTCCATTCTGCTCAAACCTGCATGGAATCCATACCCAGCCAACCCTGTACGTGCTCACAGAGCCATACACTTGCACCCTCAGAATGGCCAAAACCAGTCCCAGCATAGCTAAAGGTTTTGCCTCCTCAAGGGCATTCTAACACATGCAGAGACCCAGACCTCGGTTTCTGGAGGCAGAGACTGCCTCTTACTGAGGGTTTCCTACCATTTAATGCAACCAGACTCCTACTGGATCTCAGGCTCCATGTGCTACCAAAGCACTGCTCATCCAGCCAACGCTCAGGAAAGGGAACAGAGGACAGGTTCTGGTGTTTAAAGATCAGCTTAGTACATGTATATATGCAGTTTTCTGCGGCTGCACTCCTGTCTTTTTATGCTTTTAAGTGGCAGAGAACTCTGATCTCCTTCTGAGCCTTCTCCTCTGAAACCAAAATAGAAAGGAAAAAATGGAGTGCTAGCTAGAGTCGGCTGTGAGATGTTAGCTGGGCATCCCTCATCTCAGCAACTCATCGGGCACTCCTTCAAACCAGCCCTCCTTTACAGGAGCTGGCAATATCCCATGCCTCACCTCAACCTTCTTTGCTCAGTCCAGCGGCACCAGGGACTTTCCTGAGCTCCAAGCCCCTACTTTGAGAACATCTCCATTGCTTCTCTCTTGCCCCTGCTGCAGACAAGCAGGCTCATGCTGAAGTGTCTCCTCACTAACTGGACACATGGGCTCCAGCTTGCATCTCCATCTACTTTGACGAGATAAAATAACTCTAGAGGAAGACTTGGCAAAGTCCCATGGCATCATTTTTCTTTATGTTTCTAATAGAGTGCAGAGCACTACTGTGATGCTCCCAAATCTCACAACGCTGGCAGCAAACACTTCCAGTACTGTGCCACACCAGCTAGCCTCATTTCTCCTAGACTTTCTGGTATCCTCATCACCCATTCTCTCAGCATCAGTGCAGGTACAGGACTAGCAATGCAGAAACAGCCACCAAGAAAATTGGAGTTGAGAGCAGCCTCTACGCCGGGCTGCAGGTCAGCAAGAATTAAATACTTAAACACCTCCTTCACAAAACACGTGAAGCAGTTAAACATAGAACAGTTTCACAGAGAAAGAAGACTGTGGAAGTTTTCTTCAAATCGGGGGCTGTTCTTTGAAAGCCTTTTCAACACTGCAAAATATGACAGAGGAGAAAGGCGGCAAAGACAATGCGTACACTACAGAAAAGAACCATACAAAATCTGTTACAGCGGATAATACAGAACGTGCCATAAAATAATCCCTGAGCCTCTGACAGAAATATTGTCAAAGAACCAGCGGGAGGGAAAATGTAACAAAAGAGCGAGCACAGACAGATATATTACTGAACAAGTGGAGGAATCTGAGAAGTAAAATAAAGGAAATGATTTAGAAATAAGTAAGTAGCTGACAGAGTGAGAGCAGAGTGATTTCTAGCGGCAGCGCAGCAGGAGAGGAGCCTGAAGAAGGCGAGGATGAGGGCGAGGGTGAAAAGGTTAAGCAGCAGAGAATGAAGACATGAGAGAAACGAGAGAGCAATGCCTCACAATTACACAAAGACTGTTATGTCAGCTGAGATACTGTGAGGAGCTACATTTCAGCCGCAATAGGAACATGAACAAATATCTTAACATTAAAGACTACCATCAAAAACTTTCCCACCAAATTATACACTTTTCTCTCCAACATACAGTCACCTCCCCTCCAACTGCAACGTTGTGATGCTTTACTTTGGATTATCCTCTTGACTGAGGGCAGCTGGAGCAGCTGCTGCAAAGCACAGGATGGTCCCAGCACCAAGGCTCTGTGAGGGGAGGAGCGCCAGGCGGAGCAAGCATCTTTGCAGCTCCTGTGATACCCTACAGGTGACCTTGATCAACCTCTGCACTAAGCCCTGCCTTCCAGGGTACAGGGCTGGGGGTAACACATTTAGGGCTTCTTCTACCTTTCTTCTCCCCAAATTCTTTATCAGCGGCAACTGTGGCTGCCACCCAGAAACACTGGAAATAAGGCTGTGCTGCCCAGGGTAGATAGGCCAGCCTACAAGCGGAAAGCAAACCCAACCATGCTTAAAACGACACAGGCACAATGCAGTATGCACTTAAGCAAATCACACTTGCACATCAGCCACACCAGAGCAAAGTGTTACCAACGTAGTCTCCCGGTACCTCCATCACCCAACCTCACCACCCTGCTCCCTCACCAGCCCCACTTACAGTTTGTTGTCTTGCTGAGAAAAAAAATGGAAGCTAGGCCATAGATACATCTCTTGCTGGGGAGCCTCATCTTGCCCAGAGAGCCCCACAATCTGCCAGGATCCCAAGTCCTCTTGCAGACAAGTTAGATCCCCTCACCTTACTACCAAACCCCCTCCCACTCCTAGAGCACTGGTGAAATAACCTCCAGGACCAGCCCCAGCAAAGCACCTGCCCTTAGGGTGTGCCAAGTGGGCCAGGTGCGCCCCATCTCAGGGGGTGTTGCAGCACAGCAGCACCTTGATTAACACTGGCTGGGAATATCTGCGTTTCCAGACTTGGGTGACACAGATCCACCACTACAGATGAGATCCCATGTTTAAACACTTCCCCAGCAGATCAGGATTTGTTTTGTGTGCTTTTGATGTTGCTTTTGTAAATCAGAAGGGAGGAATTAGGTTTTTTTTCCAGAGATTTATTATAATCACAGTTCTAGAGCGAGGGTCATTCAAGCCCTCCCCTGCTTTGTTGACATTGGCAGTGTTTTGGCTGCATTACTAATACAAGAGGGTTCGCACCAGGTAATAAGATAATGCAAAAGTACTCGGCTAAATTCAGATTCCCCTGCTTGCTGAGCTGTTATACAAACTAGAGGACATGTCACATGGACACAGTGAATGTGGATAATCTAAATGAAACTAAGACCTGGTGCTGCAGTTTCCTTCTTTCTTAGGGTAGTTCTGCTTTGCTATCCCCAGCCATTGTCCCTGTGTGAGTTTCTGGGAGGAAGTAGTTGGGTTAGGACTGCCTTGCTTGACAGCATTGCAAATGAACTGTCCTCAGTCACTCCAAGACATGCTCTTGTCTGATTTCTGGAGCAGCCAGAGCTGTGGGTGGCAGCAGCAGATGTACTCGCCTCAGCTCCTCATTTCTCACACCTGGGATAAAAAGCAGGGCTAAACATCACTGCCATTAAGTGTCACTGTCACTGCTGTTCTGTGACCTGAAGGCAGACTGCTGTTCACATGGTTTGAGTGAGTGCTTAGAGTCTGTCAGCATCCACCAGCACAGATCTGTGTGCCATCAGTTGCCCCTGCTGGCACTGTACTGGCAAACTGAGCAGCCCTGGAAGAGCCATGAGGAGCAGCTAGTACCCGGCCCTGCCAAGCTCTTTGTTGCCTGCATTCTTATTGCTCGCCATTGGAAATTTGCCTCATTGGGTACCCTGCGGGGGATTTTTGGCCCAGGAGTTGGCAGAGTTTTTGCTTTACAAAGGTCCATGCTATTGGGCCATGCCACCATCCATCTGTGCGTACAATGTGCTGCTTGTGGGTGACAACGGAGATTTCTCATGGCTGGAAAGCAAAGATACTAGAGTGGTTTCTTTTCCCCTCCTCACTTTGATTTCATGGCACAGGGATTGCATTTTTTTCCAAAAGTGTGAGCAAAAGGTACAACAATGTAAAAACCAGGAAACCTTTTTCACTCTTTTTTCCCCAAACAGTTTAGAGGGATTTTTTTTTTTTTTTTCAGTTCGCAGCAGAGGAATTTGGCCCAATTTCCTTGTAAATAAAACGCTAGATGGAAAGCATGTTTGTGTCTCCACTCACAAGTAGCACACGAGCAGCAGGATCACAGGGTTGATGTAGTATGGAATCCCATTTCTAAACAGAAAAGTAGCATCCAGCAGAGTTGTTGAAGCCTAGATAAAACCAAACCATTAAGGTGGAATCAAGCAAGTTAACACAGAGCAAGAATACAAAAGCAATAACGAAAATAATGAATTGCTTATAAAAAGTCATAATCTGGGAAACTGCTCACTGTTTAAACATCATTACGCCTTTTTAGTCACTTGTTCACATAATACATTACCAAACTGAAACTGTTGTCTTTTGATGGCCATGTGAACTAGATCACATCGTAGACAGCAGCTGTGCTAATTCATCCATGCCAGCGGCTTGTCTGCTGAGATGATAGCAGGCTTTACTTCAAAACTCGTACAGCTGTGCCGGTTTTGTGCAGGAACTTCAACAGAAGTCCCCCGAAAGGGAGAAGGAACTACCAGCATTTTGCAGCTTTTCAAAGAGTCGACAGAAATCTCCATCAAATAACTTTGAATACCTAATAATTCATGGTGTTGTTTTCCACAGTGCACTTACAAAGCATCTGGGTGTTATACTAACGTCAAGAGTGCCCTTACAGCATACGATGAAGCTTTCTGAAGGCAAAAGACCCTCTTACAGTTCTAATTCCTCTGTCTCAAAAACACTATATCCAGTTTATATCAGTTTAACTTTTTTTTTTTTTAATATGCTTATATACCAGAGCACCACGAACAAGACATTTCAGATGCCTTTTTTTCCTTTGGGCAAACTTCTGGAAGGACTAAGTATTTTAGTTATCAAAAAAATCATCAATTAGAGAAATTTACTTGAAAAATACTTTGCTTTTTAAAAATGCCCACTTCCCATTGTCTGTAGGACCACAGGAGCTCTTGACCTCCGCTAGTGCCATTCCAATCTTCGCAGATCTGAAACCTCTTCTATAAATTTAACTTGTGATCTGAGGTTAACTAAATAACTTGAAACACGATTTCAGTGATCCAACAGTCCTGTTTCAGTGGCCTCCAGAACTGGGTGGGTTCCTGTAGATTACCAGAAGTCTGCTCAGGCTGTGCATGGTGCCAAAATCAAAGCGATCAATAAAATTGAAAGTTTGTGGACTTCATAAAATTTGGTATAATTCAAGCATTTCCCAAACAGGGGTTAGATGGAAAATGCACTGAGAACACTTATGGTATCTTACTGACACCTAAACCAGCTTTCTAGCCTGGAGACCGGAAGGAAAATAGTGGCAAAGGTCAGAGCTTGGCATATGTTAAGTAACCCATCTTCTCAGAGTTTTAATACTCTATACTTAGGGTGCTGGTCAATATCTAAATTCTTGGACTCTCAGTTGGCCCTAGAAGACTCATTTTTTTTTAATTTTTATTTTTATTTTTTCTCCACTTGTTTATGGAAGACATTATTTTCTGAGTTGCACCTGAACCAGTTCTTTAAAACCAATGGATGAAGACCTCAGTTGGAGAGCAATTAGCTCTGTGCGCTGTACTGCCAGGAACTGTTCCTCCAGCTGGGGCTGCCACGCTGTGCACTCTGAACTTGCTCTGTGGTCACTCACGGCACCACCAGCTCAGGCAGGAGATCTGTATCTGTTTTTAACATACCTTCTCCGTGGTTCCATGGTGGGTCATGTTATTGTACATGTTTCACTAATTAAGAGTAATAGTTTTGTTGTATGGCCCTTTCCACTTCTACAAAAGATGCCAGGTCAGTTACCTTTCAATGCTATCCGGCATTCAAAAATGTAAACAACAAAAGGGAAGGAAAAATGGTTTCGGTCTGGAGGCTTTCCAGCGGCTGCAAAAGCAGTTCGAAGCAGAGACTTAGCGCATCGGCTGTTCGGAATATTGCTCCGAAGCAATGGCACAGGAAAAGCAAATGCTAGTGAGAGCGGGACGATCCCATCGGCAGGAAATCTCAGGCTGCTTTATGTCAAAAGGTGTGAACATTCATCAGGTTTCCCACCACCCTTTTGTCATTTATTTGTCCAGTGTTACGGAGGAGTTAACTCTAGTATGAATCTTTGCCACAATAACATGCTGTAAGTGAATGTAGTGCCATGTAACCGTAAATGAGACTCCATGTGATACTGCCTGTCACTGGGTTGCCTCTGGAAATGAGACACCTATAATCACCAGAGGGGTATTCTACATGTTCAGTCATAAATAATTAAGGCTAACGTGCCTCCTTCAGCCCACTGAAAGAAGATAATGTCATTTGGCTCAGATTTGGGGAGTTTTCATTTCTCTTTGGTGCAGCGTCAAAAAGCCTTGTAAATACATTGCACTGAAACAATCACCTGAGGATAACTCCAGCAAACAAACTGATTCTTACACCTGAGTATCCCAGGCAGGGACTGTAATTAGGATAACAATCCATGTGACAAAAAATTATATAGCAATGAATAGTAATTGCTCACTGGGAAGGATCTGGATTGGGAGACAAAGGGAGAGGATGAATGAATTGAATGCTTTAACCGTTCAGAGAGGGCAGTGGGAGGATAAGAGCAGAAACAGAAACACATTTAGGATTCAGTTCTCAAGGGAGGCTGTAACGGGTTTGTTAGCAGAAATGCACTCCCACTCGACATGCTGCTGAAACCACACAAAACCTGGTGCACCTGCATTTCTCAGTGCACAATTGTCTCTTGTGGTCACAGCCTCCTGATATGCTATTCCTAATTCTAGCATGGTAGAAAATAATTTCTGAGCATAAACTGGCATTTCTGAGCACGCATCTGTTGCGCACTCTTGAAACACTGAAATACCTGTAACGTAACATAGATATTAGTGCATATTTTTCCACAGCACAACTGGGAAATGTGATCTTTTCAGAGATACACATTCCACCATGCTACAGCTAGATGAGAAATTTTAGCAATTCCAAGGTATTACCATACCAATTTAAAACTGAATATTTGTGTTAGTAGTTATCTGCCTTTCCCTTCTTTTCCATTCTTATCTGCATATGCTCAGCTCTCAACAAATTCACCTTTCTTTTTTTTTTCTTTTCTTTTTCCAGCCTCTGTTACCAGACAATTCTGGATTACGGCTTGTACAGCTTTACATGCACTCAAGGCTGTAAAACATTCACGACTCTTTCAGAAGCCTGTAAATCTTATGGTGAAAGGCAATACTGAATATTTTATTGAAGACAGCATATTCAATTTTTGCAGTTTGGTAAACTACAGAACTTTATTCCTGTACAAGCACTTGCCCTCACTAACAAATAAAAGACAGATGTCACGTGAACCTGTGACTTTATCGAAAGTCCACTAGTATCACTCTGAAGAACTAAGAGAAGCAGATGCAATGTTTGATGTTTATGTGGATTCCTAAGAGGAAGAAAAGAAGCCTGATTTGCCTGCAGAGCTGGACTTCACCTGATTATTTCTGAATATTTCCTCCTGCTTCTGTTTTCTGTTTCTCTCGCCCCTTTTTATTTTTCATGTTTCAAGTTTCAAGTGTTGTTTTGGTTGGGTGCTATGTGTGAAGGAGAGCCAGGCTGATAACAGGACTGCGTATTTGTCAATCACAAACTCTTTCACTGAACACAGCAACTGAAATATTACAAGCAAATTAATGATAGCACTCACCATTAGATGTCAAAGCTTGGGCCATAATTGTTATTTTGTTTACTGAAAACTTAAAAAGTAGGAAAGGACAGAGTGATTTGACCTACAGATAATGCAGAAGATCAAGTGGTAGAAATTTGAGTGCAGTGCTCAATTAACTGGCAATTTTAGCTACACTGCAGCGCCTCCCTAGCCCAAGGTTCTTATTTAAAATTTAGATACTGCTTAAGATGTTTCCCAGAGGTATGAATTTTAATGCAGTCAGGTCCTTTTGGGAGTTAAAAATACACTACAACCATGGGAATTTTTCCTTACTGCGGCAGTGGCTGAAATTCAGCCCTGAGCTGCACCCATCAGAGGTACTTCCTCTTACTCATTCTGCTTCATCCTACTTACTGCACACATTCTCATACCGTTGGTCTTTCAGGAGTTCTTCGACACTTCCACCCACCTTTACTTCCCCCAGATCCACAGTGTGTACAAATCTTCCCACCTGAAATATTCTAATGTCTGCATCTCATTTTATCTTTGGTCTCTGGTATCACAACTCCTTCCCTGGTGATGATTTCATCTCAGGGAAGCTGAGCCTCATTCTGTGCTGTACAAATTGCAACCACTTAAAGCATGAGGATGAAAAAATCTTCTGTGTATATTTTGAGTCTAAACTGCTGATTGCTGCACAGTCCTCAAATACCATGGTGGCAGCTGAGAATGCCCAAAATAGAAGATACAGTCTAAAAGCATGTGAAATATTTACTCTTGAGGAAAGATCCCAGGTATTAACCAATTTGGGAAATGGTTTACCTTTCTCTCTTTCTGGTTCTACTATTTTATTTACACTTGTTTAACAAAACAAACAAACAAAGAAAGAGGTTAGTCTCAGCTAATTTTTCAAGCTTCTTCACTCTTCATCTCTTTGGGAGATTTGCCCTGGTATGGGATGAGCTGCCTCCTGCAGCATCTGCTTGTTAGTGTTTACTAAGCATTTTAGGCCAGACACTCCATATGCAGGGAACTCCAGGTAGCCTCACCATGTCTGGCCAAGGCAGGTGAAGCTTTAGCAGAGCAAAGACCCAAATCAGACTCTTCCTGCAGCTTTTGTCAGAGGAGGGCAATAATTAGCATCATTCAAACCAAACAAACCCTATTTTAACCTATTACAAGATACTACTTTTAGCCAGACACCTCATAATCAACTAAGGAATTAATTATTTTATTCTTTTCCCAAAATCTATGCCACCATTCCCTTTCCACTGCTTAGCATACTCTGAATCTGGTTCATTTGTTCTCTTTTGTCCTCAGAGCTTTAGGCCAGAAAGGAAAAATATATTCTATAGTCTGATCAAGGAGGGTGTTCCGGAGAAAATCAAGCTTGTGCGCTTTGTTCTGAAATAAAGAATCTGGAGAGGATTTTTAAATACTCACTTGTGAGAACTGTAGCCTGAGAGCCAGGGGACAAATAGTTTAAAGAGTGTTGTCATTCAATGGCCTAGAAATAATCTGCAACATAGAAATCATTTGCTATGAGGTTATTTTGAGTTTGCTGAGTGTTCACTGTTGAATCAGCAAATTTATCCACATTTCATATACAGAAAATGAGCCTGACAGAGTTGTGGAGCCTCTGTTACTAGAACTCACCTATACCAACTAGAAGCACTCCGCAAAACAAATCCTTTCTCTCCCTGTTCTGCGAAACACAACTTATTTCTAGGCTTCTACATTTATTTATTTTCAAGTATCTAGGCTTTCAGTGGAGATCATAGGCTTGGATTTCAATTCTTGGATGCATCTGGGGAAGAGAAAAAAAAAAAAAGGAGAACACAGAGGGGCCTGGCAGTTTGGGTGGTATTAAAAAAAAGAGTATTCAAGCAGAGTGTAGTGAGAACAGTGGTTTGAAAATACAGCCCTGAAGGAAGAGTCTCCAGAGAAACAATGGGAAAGGAATAAATAAAAAGAAAGTTATAAATTCATCTATTTGCTCTTCCCTGACCCTTGCTTTTACTCCTCTTCACAGCAACTACCCTGGGAAAGGCACAATGCTTTCCCCTGTCACAATATTGAGAAAAATTGAAATGGGGAAGAAAGACCACCAGATGCTTTATTGTCTTAGGCGTTTCCACATAATTAGCTGGGAATAAAGGTCCTCTGCATGGTTTCATTGCATTGAATGAACTTGGATATTGCTACACAGTAGTGTGTTTTATGATTCATGCTCTGTTATCCAGCGGCTTTTTGAAAACTGCCAGCTACTTTATCACTGACGGCCAAGCCTAGGCCTACAACTTAAAATGCAGCAATGCAAAGTTAACTGTGCATGACAGATGTCCATGAAATTGTTTAACACACGCACGCATGCACACACCACACACACACACACACACTCTCTCTCTCTCTCTCACAAAGCTGTCTCTGGGCCTCCTACTCTCTCCTACGCCTCTCACCGCGCCGTCAATGTCAGTTTTAAAAATAAGTAAAACTTGAGTGCTGCAGAAGAAATTGTGACTGCATGGTGAGGACTACAGGTTGCTGCAGGAATCACGTGCTCTGCAGAAACTTTCTAGAGAAGTTGTGAGAATCACGAAGCCAGCTCCTTTGAGTGTGGTGAGAGGGGGTCTGGTGTTCTCTCCTCAGCTTCTCCTCTGTCACACGCTCCTTTCTTGCAGCACTCCTGGAGATGGGAAGCTTGGAGGCAAGGGCTCCAACATATTTAAGTTCTCATTAAGTTTTGAAAACCACCAGGGTTTTACCTCAGGAGCCCCACTTGCAGAGGAGACACTCAAGGAGCATAACCTTCCTGCTGTTGCACCTTGTACCTAACTGTCCATTGACTTCCAGGGAAGAGGATTAGGATCACAGGGTCTACAAAATCTTCACACAAGGTGTTCCTCCTCTGAGGAGAATGGAGGGTGCTCTCAGTGGAATTATTGCCTGTATAAACGGCCAAGAGAGCAAGACTCTCAGAGAAGGCCTACGTTTTAAGCATGCAGAGAGGAGTTCACACCGGCTCCATACAGGGAGTTGCCCAGTGCCTGGTGTCCCCTCCTGGGAAGCATGGGCCCATCCCTGCTCCTCAACCTGCTTGTCAAGCACCATGGTATAAAGCAAGAGGGGTTTGAGTGTATCCCTCTCCTTTCTTTGCCTTCCATGAACAGCTCTATTGATTGCCATCGGGTTATTAGCATGGGAAGGTAGTACCCAGTATGAATGCAAGTGACAGTAGCGAGCCAAGAGAAAGGAAACAGGGAATTGGCTCCCCTCAGAACGAGAGGCAAAAAGTCCCCTGACTCTGCTCGGTTGTACTTTGTATTCTGGAAGAGACAAGCCCTTTCCCCAAGGTTTACTGGCTGCTCTGACAGGGAGGAAAAAACCCATGAGAAACCTTCCCAGTGCTCAGCAAATGGAGGCTGAGGGGGCACAAGAGAGCATCAGATGAGTCTGTCACATCACAAAAACCCACCCACAGCAAATGAGTATGCAAAAAGAAGTCAAAACCAAGAACAAAACAGAGAGGTTCCCACTCTCCATTTTATGATGTCTAAACAAACATGTAATTTGCTACTGTTTAACTTCAAGGTATTTTGCAAGGAAAACAATAATTCTGCTATAGGGAACATTGGGCTAAATTCTCTGCCATCAGGCAGGCATACTTCTGTTTTCAGAGAGGTGGCCTAACTTCTTCCGCACAGAGATTTGGGCTTGTACCCCTGCTTTATGGGCATTAAAAGCAACATAAAGCTCAGTCTCCTATGAACTACACCTAAGTCGAGACGAAAGACGACGGTCAAAATTCATAGCAGACCCTGGTGCAACTTCTAGGAGGCATTTCAGAATGGCAATCAAGAGGCTGGAGTGACAGGTGTCACTAATGCAATTTGCCCATGAGATTTCTTTTTAATGGGTATTTTTTCCCCTCTGACACCCACTAGCAAGTCAGACTTACTTTCAATTGTCCGAGTAGCCAGTTCCATCTTTCGCACTCAGGGCTAAGTAAAGCTTATCTGATATAAGACAGCCAAGATTCTTCAGAAACATCAAGAAAATGATGTGCTTTTGATCTTTACCGCGGAAAACAAATGCCACAGCTCCCTGTCAAAGTTTTCACTCCTTCAGGACAGCATAAAGCAGCTCAGCGGGACACCAATTAAGCGCGGTGGGACGCCGTGTGTTTCTGTATGTCTGCATGCCTGCATGCCTGCCTGCGTGTGTGTGCGTGCGTGTGGCCGGTGGGTGGCCTGCTCAACATTTTGGTGGATGTTTCATTCCCACCCCTTTTACTACGACCCTGGTCAGGCCACTTTTATGCCAGTGACAGCTTCATGAAGCACAAAACATGGAGCAATACATGGCATGAAATTGGCAACAAAGCCGAGCAAAAGAAGGAACAATTCTCTGGCAGGATGTGATCACAATATGGCTGATTGGATCTGGAAGCAGATGCCAGCAGCGGGTATTGTCCCAGTGACTGAAAAGACATGACCCCCGAGGTACAGAAGACAACGAGGCCCTCCTTATGAACCACAGGGGGAGGGGAGAAGAGGTGAAACCAATGAATAAATCAGGCGATGGAAACAGGGGAGAAAAGAAAATGCTAAAGAGGACTTTTATAGGGGATAGGGGCAGCTCAATATGCAAGAGCGTTGCCTCCCCAGCTAGCTGAACACTTGCTCAGACAATGGCTTTTTAACAGATGGGAGCCCTGCTGAAAGGGGCCAAGTTTTGTGCAGTTGAGAATCCCTGTTTGTTTAGTCTGCTGCTCAGGCAGGTGTCTGCAGAAAGGCAATCCAGCAGGTTAAGTGTTTCAGAGGCGGTTTAAGACAGGCAAGCCAGCGTATCCACGAGGACTGGTTTTATTGGAGGGGGACTGATCTTGTTGGACTTGCTTGTGAAGTCCTTGGGAAGGAGAGGAAAAAAGAGATGTCTTTTTTGCTTTCCTTCTAAGGACGGATTTTCTTGATCTGAGCAATCAGGTCCCAGTAATAAACCCTGCCAGTAAGGCTTCTTCATGTCGCAAGTACCAACAGAGCACGAAACGCTGCAGCTTGCAATGTCACAACACTGTGCTCCTACACACATTCATTCTTTCCCTCCTTTCCTACAATATATTTGAAAACCCAGCTGTTTACACTACAGTTTTCTGAATGGGCTTCTTCATCTATTTCAGCATTTACTAGAGATCATTGAAATTCGACTCACACCGCTCCTGACCTCAGCGATGTGCAATTCTCCTCTGCAGTAACAGAGATACTGCCATTCTCCATGGTTAACAATGACATCCAGCTATAAGACCTAGTGGGGTTGATTTTTTCTCTGTCTCATAAGCACACAGACACCAAATGCCACATACAGGATCTGGAGACTCCAGCATGTAAGCTTGGAGGGGGGAGCAAGGGTGGGGTGGGACCATCCCAGGGGAGGTTAAAGCCTACACTTGCTCACAAATACTTGTTTCCAGACTGGGTAAGAAAGTAAACATTGTGAGAAGGCCAGTGCCAGAGGATTCTGCTCTGAGGATGCCTCCAGTAGGCTTACAGCCCTGAGCAAGCCAGCAAGTGGCAGCGAGCGCAGCTTCTCCTCCCACTGGGAGAAATGGCACTAGCTGCAAAATCCTGATCTGCCTGGTGTGGGTAGGCAGCACGGCAAGCTGGCTGCTTGCACAGCCAACATGTCTTTCTCCTTGCACATAAGCAGCCCCTGATAATGCCAGACTCTGAGGCTTTCACAGACAAACTGCCCTCTTTGTTGAACCACAGAGTGTTTGCTGATACACTCACCAGTGCCCTAGATGAGAACATTTTCTTGCATGACCCTATGCAAAATGGCAAACTTGCAACAACATGGATCATGCAAGGAACACAAAGCATGGGGAGAAGAGTAGGGAAGGAAAATACATAGAGTGTCATGCCTGAGTGGCAACAGGAGTGTCATCTCCTTACACACTGGATCACAACAATCATGATATTCTTGAAGCTCAAACAATCAAGGAAAGGATGAAGAGACATCCATGTGGGTGGGACATAGTCTTACTTGGTCTTAAAGCAGTGCAGCTCCATTGTGGACAGATCAAAATGCTGACCCAGTGCAGTTGCAGTGTCATCTGTACTGGTGGGGTTGTAGTGCCACGCAGGGCAGGCACAAAGCCACCAAATGCCCATCTTTAATTCCTACCTGTGCTATTGACTTGCTAGGCGACTTCAGACAAGGGATGTTCATTCTCTGTGCTCCCGTTCTCCTCTTGCTCTCCATATCCTTTCTCTACTTAAAATGCCAGGGCAGTCAGTCTTGGTAAGAGTACGGATTCTATACACCCAGCAGGACTTCCAACTTGATCCAAGTATTTCTAGCTATCCTTCCTCTCAGGAGCATGAGACAGTGGCATTTCCTACGCTGTTTTATCTCCTTATTTGCTCTGAAACTTCTCTGTAGTCATGATTCATATTTCGAACAAAAACGTTGCTCTAATTCTACCTAAGCAGCTTGTTAGAGGATAAACAGGGATCATTACTTATAGGGGCTGGAGGCAGTAGCACCATGCTTCCATGACTATAGTCAGTGCCTTTCTTCCCTAGGTCCCTCTCACAATCTCTCCTCCACCTCCAGAACTGTTTGGAAAAGAGGGAGATGAAAGCTTGTTTCCTACAGGTACCGGGTTGCTTCTTGGCTACTGAGCCCATCCACAAGAGATCTGAAAAAAAAAAAAAAAAAAGTGAAAACAAGTATTCACTATGTTGAAAACTTCCTTTTCCCCCTTCCTACTTTTCTTAAAAAAAACCACAAACCAGAAAAAAGCCAAACCTTTCTCTTGCTGGGTTGTGTTAGATAGCATAAAATATTAACCTCCACACACAATTGCACATGCAATTGCATCTTCAATATCTATTTTCTGGCATTAAAAACTTGGGTCTTGAACTAGCAACCTAGACACAAAGGTTTTTACTAGTTAGTTTCCAGCTTGTAAAGCCTCTTATTTTAATATTTTTGATACATACTTAAACATTTTTTTTTTCCAAGTGCCTAAGGACAATGCTAATGCTCTTTCTGAATTTGCCTCTTCCCATTTAGTTATCTCGGTACTATTCATTTTTAGAGGCTTAAAGTAGAGTTTATGCGGCATTAGTATTCATAGGCACATGCTAATTTACTCCCATGTTCGGATACGTAAGTGGGTTTTTTCAGATGAAACAGAGGGGATTAGATCTAGATCACTTGTTCTGAAGAAAAGTTGTAGCATGCCTCAACTTTCTATTCTTTTCAGCACAGCATCAATTACTAAAACTAGACTTCTTATTCCTAAAAATCCCCATATCTGCTATAGCCTCAGAAAGAGAAAAAATATTATACCCTGGTGTGAGAAAGTCACAAAGTCCCCAACTCCTCCCTCCACCCTCCTCCTTTCTCTGCAGGGATGAGGGATTATCACCACTGATCCCTGATGCCACTCTCGGTTCCTCAGATTTGCGCTGTTGCAGAGGCCACGGCTGCTGTCCAAGCTCTTGATGTGGGGCTGGCTGCAACCACCGCTGCATGGGGAGGTGGGCTTGGCCAGACCCACGGGCTGTGCTTTAGCTGTCGATTGTTAGATGGAGGGAAGGCAGTGGTTTGGGTCTGACCTGGCCAGCCAGCACTCAGGCAATCACCCTTGGGAAGGGGAGTATGCTGTAAGGTCAGCATGTCCCTTGTCTAGGATTTATAGCCATAGAAATTAGCTTCAATCTACAAATCTAGTCAAAGGAGAAACTTGTGACGAAAGCTTTTTCTAAGTGTTCAAAAGCAGATGGTTGGAGAGGACATACACTGCCTTTTTGGTTCTGTTTTCACTTCATAACTCAGATTTTAAACATTATTACTTCTAAGTATATTAACATTTGAAAGTAACCCCAAATTTTCATCACTTTTTCCTGTATTTGCTGTTTGGAAACAAGAGAATTACCTCCCCAAAATCCATTTATGTTGCGAATTTGATTTGGAATATGTAATCCTCCACAAGAGATAATGCAGTTAAAGGAATATGAGCAAATGCCCCATTTCCCTCTCAGGCAGCTGTAGGGAGGTAGAGACCCAGTCCTCCCGCAGACCCCCAGTGCACCCCACAGAGCCTGGCTTCGACCCCCCACCCACGGACGACTTGGAATTGCTCCTGGACCAACTTTGATGTTGCATTTCTTTCTGATGCCTTCCAGCAGCCGAGGCAGTAGGGCTGCCACATTCCGTGGGATTCAGCAGACCAAAGGAGTGCTGGAGCAGCCCGGGTGGATGGGGCAGGACAGGCAGGCAGCTCAGCAAGGTCTTCTTCAGACCACTGCACAGGAATGGCTGGGGAGGAAAAGGTTTCATTCCAGGCACACTTTTTTCCCCAGTCAGAGGTATATACTATCAAGGTATATTGGGGTTTTCTTTCCCTCTTTGGGAGGAGGAGATCAAACTATCTCAGGAGGTCAGAATTTGCTGTGGGGTAAAAACAAGGAAGTAAACTGAGTACCTGTAGCTACACACCATCACTTGAAATGTGTAAAAATAAAATACTCATATGCTTATGAGTGTATATCAAGGTAATTTGGTGGTGCTAATTACCTGACACTGTATCTCAGGTCCAGTATGACTTTTAAAGGCTATTGCATATTTTGCCCAACCTGTGTCACTAATTTGCATGAATAGAAGCCACATAAGCATGCAGAAAGAACTTTCTAGACAATAACTTTATACTAATTAAGCAAGTCAACCAAAGAAGTGTAACATCTTCACTGAAGCTGAAGGATGACTGCCTGGCCAGACCACCATGACCTTGGTCAATTAGACATCAAGATTACATCAAGATGTAATTAGGCAGTAAGGGGACACAATCCTGGGCATGAGAACGTAGCTGTCTGCCCCAATAAACAACTACAACTTTTCCTAATGCTGTTTTGGTCCATGCCAACCAGTGCCTTAAAAGATGCTCAGGCACAATTCCAGAAGGTGTGCATCCATACCTGCGACCATTCACGATGTCTGTGCTTCATTCTGCCCTGGAAGCTAAGAGGATTTACAAGCAAAGCTGCAAGCTGTTCCTCACCACTGGCCTCTGTGCCTGGGAACACTCTGGGGCATGTTTAATTGTGTTGTCTTGTGTAACCCAAAGGTCCGCTTTCCCTTGGGACTCTGAAATTATAGCTGTTGCTTGGCATCAAGGACATTGCACCACTTGTTTTATCTCAGGTTGCAACACGATTTATTACATAAAGTGCACAAAAGTAGGGCTTGCAAAGTCTGTCATCCCTGAGAGAGGAGATTTTGGTTTTAAAGCTGCACACACAAATTCGGATACAACCTTTAACTGTTATCACTCCCTGAGCCCTTCACAAACACTACTCAATTCAATTCTGTAAGTATTTTTAGTGTACTCATTTCATACATGGAAACAGGCACTGGGAGATTCTTGACAGATGAAGAATACTCACCTTTTCATTATTTTATCAGTTTGAAATATTTCCACTTGCTTTTTCCAGGTATTAAAATTGTCCATTTTTAGCCCTGTACATATTCAAAGTACAGTTCCCTGTTGACTTCAGCTATTGAACTTACTGTAGGGCAATTCTATCAGAAGCAGGATATCCCACCTCAGGCTCCAGTTCCTCTTGCTCTTTTCTTTTTCTTTTTCTTGGTGGCTCCCGGGAACTCTCTGTCTACCTCAGTGTCCCGGTTCCCACTCAGTCCATTGTCTGAGCATTTACTGCACTGTCCTGCTACTGACCTCCTCCTCTTGCTCCTTCTTGCAGTTTCTGTATCTTCACTTCCAGCTTCTTGTTACTGTTCTTGCTTCCCCTGTCCCTTCCTCACACAGGTTGTGCGGTCCTGAAGGCACCAAAGGCACAGGGGATGTACATTACCTGCTCTAGATTGCTGTGCCCAGATAGGAACAGCAAATAAAAGGAAAGCTTTGCTCTTGTTTTTGCTCATATTTAGTCTTGGACTCAAACCCAGGTAGGACAGATATCACGATTAAAACTGATTTTCTGTTGACTTCATAAAATATGTTTTTCACACATCTTTCCCTTAGAAAGGTACAATCTGCTTAGATTGAAACTTCACACAGTATTCAGGCATCTAACACAGAAAATCTGCTTTAGGGCAGGTGGGTGCAGAGAAAAAGTTAGTCCTGAGAGCCTTCACCCTTCCATGGTTCCTTTCCAACAACAAGGATTTGCCAGTAGCCAATGAAGCCTGCTTTCTGGAACAAACTGGCTAACATTGTTGCTCTTGTTTAGGTAGAAAAATGCCATGGCTGGTGTAAAATAAAACATATTAAGGAAAAAAAAAGAAAAGAAAGAAAATGTGCCATTTAATGTGACTGGACCAACAGTCTTGCCAGCCCTCAAAATTTTACTGTGAGTTTCATGAAATACTCTGGTTAATGAAATAATTAAATATTCCAGCAAATGCTGTGCCATGCAAATGCCTCAGGTTTACCATGGAAGAATGAACCAGAATATCTCAGTCCTTCATGCAGCGCAAAGAAGCTTGAAACCACTGCCCCCAGGCACAGGAACAGCTTCGAGACCACAAGGCCCTTCCTCCATGCCCCAGTTTGTGATTTCCAAACCCCTTACCATTTCTAAACCAGCTTCATATTGCTTTGGGCTCTGCTTGTGTGAGGCCTGGAGCTGAAGAGCCAAGCAGGGACCCCCTATCACGCGACTTTGCAAATGAATTATGCAAATATTTCTGTTCATGAAACTGTTCACAAATGAGCGGGAACTTAAATCCCTGAGAAATCAGTGTGGCACATCCTGGTGAACACAGCAAACCTCCCCAGCTGATCTCCTTTGGGGTGGGAGAGCTCATCTCCTCAGCCATCCAGGGCCCAGTCTGCCTGTGGTAGCAGCGTCTGCTGGCTGGTGCTGAAGCATAGACTGGACTGAACACCTTGCCCACTTTGTATACTGGTTTAAATGGACAGAGTCCTTGACAGACTGGGGCTTCCATCTCTGCTTGTTTAGCAAGGAATGCTCTCTTAATTTCTTATTGTGGGCTACAAGATTTAGTGCAGATCCTTTAATTTAAATGTCAGAATGTGAGCAGTAATTTATTTCCATAAAACAAAAAGCAATAAAGTCAAATATATTAAGCTCTGGCTATAAGAGTTCAGATTATACAATATATAATTGTACAAAACACAAACAGTAAAAAAAAACACCCCACCCCAGAAAGGATGAGTTATTACCAGTCATTTAAGCATTTGATTCAGGGTTGGTGGAAGCACTTTCCAAAAATGAAAAAGAAAGTGAAAAAAAAAAAGAAAGAAAAGAGAAAAAAGGAAAATGAAAGGAAAAGGGAAAAAAAAAAGACAGAGAAAAAGGAAAACCAGAAAAAGTATATGGGACACTGAAAGGCAGTGACAGCTGAATGTGGGGAGCAGGAGCAGCTGAGGTGTCCCTACACCTGCTGCTCTTCAACTACTTTGCACTCTGAGGCTTACTCTGACTTTCCATTTTCACACTGTGGGGCTGATTCTACACCCCATCAATTTTCTTATGTATATTATACCCCTAAAATTACACTCCGTGACAAATGATAAGATATATAAGGGAATAAGATGCTTTATTCTTTGCAGAAGGGATCATTCTTTTTTTCAGCAGTGAGGAGCTGGGTTCGCCAAAATCTGGTCCATGGTAAGACCTTCTCAGACACCAGTGATGACACAACTCACAAACAGAATATGACATGGGAATTCAAATGACGATTAGCTGAGCCAAATTTGAATGAGTCCACATACAAGTAAAGTTAAATGGCATAAAGTTAAACAGTTGTCTGAAGGGAGTGGCAGTATTTCAGCTGGTACCTGCACCAGAACTTCTCTAGGAATTTGAGCTCTGATCCCCATTCTGTCAGACTAAGCTATCCATAACACGACCATAAAGTCACAAGGAATATCTAAATTATCCCGGCAAAAGCCAGCATTTGGAGGAAGCATGTGAACATCAAAGAACACACTTAAAATATACAACGAGTAAACCAGCCTCACTATTGGTATTTAAGTGACAAAGGAGAGCCAGGACTGAGGATAAAACCACCAGAAATGCCATTCAGAAACTCTGCTTTATACCACAGTTCAAACTATTACAAAAGTCACTGATGCAGAACTACAGCAACAAAAATCTGATGGCCACAAACCTTCTGCCAAGCCTCCCCACTTTCATGGCTGACCCTTATACTATGCACTGTGGAGAGGCTAAGGATGAATTTGCCTTGTGCATCTTTTCCAGAGAATGAGCCACAGACCCTCCTGGGTCCACATGGTCACTGGGGCTGATGTGCTGGTGCACGTGATATTTTTTTTCCCTTTGACATAGCAAAGGCTGGAAAAGATGTAGTTGTACCAGGAGGGTCATAGAATCATTTAGGCTGGAAAAGACCTTTAAGATTATCAAGCCCAACTGTAAACATAACACTTCCAAGTCCACCATTAAACTATGGCCCTAAGTGCCACATCTACATGTCTTTTAAATACCTCCAGGGATGGTGACTCCATCACTTCCCTGGGCAGCCTGATTCAATGCTTAATAACCTTTTCCATGAAGAAATTTTTCCTAATATCCAATCTAAACCTTCCCTGGCACAACTTTAGGCCATTTCCTCTCATCCTGTCACTCTTTACTTGGGAGAAGAGACTGACACCCACCTCACTGCAACCTCCTTTCAGATAGTTTTAGAGCGATAAGGTCTCTCCTGAGCCGCCTTCTCTTCAGGCTAAACAACCGCTGTTCCCTCAGCTGCCTCTCATAAGACTCATTCTCTAGACTCTTCACCGGCTTTTTTGCTCTTCTTTGGACACATTCCAGCACCTTGATGTCTTTCTTGTAGTGAGTGGCACAAAACTGAACACAGCATTCAAGGTGAGGCCTCACTAGTGTCGAGTACAGGGATATGATCACTTCCCTAGTCCTGATGGCCACATTATTTCTGATATAAGCCAGGATGCTATTGGCCGCTTTGGCCATCTGGGCACACGGCTGGCTCGTATTCAGCTGGTTGTCGGTCAATATACCAAGGTCCTTTTCCTCTGGGCAGCTTTCTAGCCACTCATCCCCAAGCCTCTAGCACTTCATGAGGTTGTGACCTAAGTGTGGGAGCCAGCACTCAGCCTTGTTGAACCTCATACCCTTGGCCTCAGCCCATAGATCCAGCCTCTCCGTATCGCTCTGAAGAGCCCCTCAAGCAGATCAACACTCCTGCCCAACCTGGTGTCATTTGTAGACTTACTGAGGGTGCACTTGATTCCCTCATTCAGATCATTGATAAAGATATTAAATAGAACTGGCCCCAACATTGAGCCCTGCGGAACACCAGTTGTGACTGGCCACCAACTGGGTTTAACTCCATTCGCCATCACTCATTGGGCCTGGCAGGAAGGGCCTTCTTGGCTGAAGGTGTTTGCTGTGCTTTTTGAGATGGGAAGGGTACATTCTGATACAGTTGCAGCACATGTGAGAGCTTATCAAGCCCAGGAGGACAGGGTGCTGAGTTTTGGAACCTATGTGATTTCCTTGCTGTTTCTACTTGCAGTAGTCCAGAGAGCCTTAAGATCAGCTCTTCCAGCATCACTTAATGCCATCACTCGCAGGCTTCACTGAAGCTTGAGGAAATACTGATTAACAGTATTCATCCTGGACAAGGGCTTAGGCACTCCCCTCCTTTTTGCTAACCTTTAATGTATTCATTGTCTGATTTTCATACATGCTGATTGAATAGCGATTTATTCCTCTGGTGCTAGGCTAGTCCCCCCATACTAAATGTGAAATCTTTATTCTAACCAATGTCTAAATCATTGTTTTCTGGCGGCGCAGATCATGTGGCACAGATTATTAATAGCTCTGGTCTCTACACCACTTGACACGGCGCTCCAGCTGTCATTCTGCTCCCTGGCTCGTATGATTCTTGCACTGGTGAAGTGCCAGGCCCGGGCCGAGCCCATCAGTCACTGTCACCCACCACCCAGTGATGAATAGCCCCGCAAGCGCCGTGGCGAGGCCCCGGCTCCCGTTCACACGCGCCTGACTTTTACTGACTCCAGCATGCCAGCTGAGGCTGGTCCCCACCGAGGTGGGCCGTGGCGACCTGGAAAGACCACCCCCCTGTGCCCCAGATTAGTTAAAAATGAAACAAATCCTAATGCGATCATGTCACTAATTATGCATTTAATTCAGTTATAAGGAGCTAATGGCTCCCTCAGTGACAGCTTTTACTGCTAAAAGGCAATTCATTCCTGAAACTGAGAAATCTAATTACACAAAATGCTTCGTCCTAATCCTTTCAAAGAATAATCTTATTTGTAGACATTAACATCCCAGATGCTGCTGCTGTTTGTCCATTATGACAGTGTTTGTCCTGAATAATGTATAAATAGCTCTTTCTGGACAGTTGCATGTCACTAAATCAATACAATTTGCTGCCTTCTGTTACATTAAGTCAGTCTGGGCAAGCTGGAGAAAATTAACCTTTTGTTTCCCACTCAAAAGGGCCTTTGAAATTAGAAGCAAGAAAGGGTTGGAGGGCCTATGGGAATCATGAGGTCTTTTTTTTTTTAAGCCCACAAAGTATTCAGCAGATCCGCAGGGCTGGTGATGGATATATCTTCAGAAAAACTGGCAAAACATTTCCAGGCAGTGGGGAAGACACAAAAGGCAAAACTGTATTCTGCTTTCTCATCTCTTCCTTAAATGTTTCAAATTTCTTCTACTAAAGCAGCTTAATTGTAGAAAATTCTTGCTGTAGTGTTTTGTTGTCAAGGGAACGGTACTGCTGCTAAGATGTTCCTTAGCAGTCATGGTAGCTCCCACTGCTAGAGAGGTGGGAAATATTCCCACAGAGTTGCTCTGTACACAAAAAGACCTTCAAACACACAGAAAACCCTAGAGAATAGAAGGTTTTTCTCTCATGCAGTATATAATTGAGAAGATGAGCTGAGGGCATGTAACTTTGAACAGAAATACCACCAAAGTCAGTGGTTTTGCCTATTTAACTTACATATTAAGAAATAGCTGCCTGGATCTAGTGCTATGTTAAAGTAACCATCTCTTTCTGAGCTTTAGCAGGAGAGTTTCAAATTTCTATGAGACGTTCTGGTAGTATCCCAAAGGACACTCATAGGATTCCCCAAATGTCACTCATATTTATGAAAGCCTCTGAGAGACTTGTTTTTAACCATAAACTCAAGCTTCGCTGAAACCTCTCTACCTTTGCCAGGGACCAAGAGTGCAGCTGAGCAGTGCTCAGCACAGAGAACAGAACATGGCTCAGAGTGAAAAGAAAAACATAGATCCTACCAAACCTGTACCACAACTCAAAGTAAGTATGAAGGGTATGAACTAAATATTCCACTATATAGTCACTAGGAAGTTAACTTATTGGAAAAAATCCAGCGCTGAGAAATTATGTCCAAGCTCCTTGTAGGGTAGAAGTGACGCCGTAGCTCTTATTCTGTCCCCAGAGATTTATTCTGAGAGTTTACCAGCAATGTTCCAAATTGCCCTGGCTTCTAAAAACTGCATACAGGGAACTCTACAGGCAGAAGGATTAAGGGGAAATTAAGAAGTAATCTGGTATTCAAAAAGTGCAAATTGGAAGATGCTGAGTTTC
The DNA here is from genome assembly GCA_013389965.1 of Todus mexicanus. NCBI lineage: Eukaryota > Metazoa > Chordata > Aves > Coraciiformes > Todidae > Todus > Todus mexicanus. Next base: position 22,860 of record WEIS01061008.1, on the reverse strand, counting down.
CTCTTTGTGATTTGGGTTCTACCTTGGTAGGAGTGGCATTCATGGGCAATCTTCAGGGCACTGTAGGGGATGAAAAAAGGAAAACAGACCACAGCTTCACTAGCAGGGAAGTGTAGACCTGTCCCTCAGATGCAAGCTTGCACAGAAGTGCAGAAACACACCCCTTGTGAGCATACAGCTTTAACAGACGCTAATGGCAAAAGAAGAAATCAAAAGCTTGCTCTTGGAACTAAAAATCAAACAACAGTCTATTTACCCAGAGAAATAACAGTACAATAAAACATTCATGTCTGCCATTCTCTGAAAGGATAAATGAGGGAGCTCCCTGAGGCTGCACATGCACTGCATAGCATTAGGAAGAGCCCCTCGCATGATGACAGGGGCTGCTCTGGCTGCTTCCTGAACAGATAAACCACATCTGGTGGTATTACCAGTTTTGCTGTGATTTCAAGAGCAATCTCTCGCTGTTTTCTCATTTTGCAGATGATTGCTTCTTTTCCACACCTACCTGGGTTGCTTCCTTTTACTCTTCAAGAAAGTCTTACAGCAGGTTTCCCCTGTGAGGGCTGCAGTTCAGCTCTCCAGGACTTTTCACGATTTGTGGCTTCCTGGACTAGCTGATGGCAGCTGCTTTGCTAAACAGAGTTTCTCTTTGCTACCTCAGCCTCCCAAGAGAGAGGATTCAGAAAGTACCAGAACAGCTCCCTTCACTGCTCCACATTTCCTTATTTTCATTGCTTTCCATGGTCAGATTTACAGGGTCTAGGGATGTTACCTTTTAGATCCTCTCATGAGAGCAGTGATTAACCTGTGATATTGCAGACTTCTGGAAACACATCCGTGAGGCAGGTGCAAAGTTGGCCTCACAGAGAGCCCTGCAAACCTTATTTGCCCTGTGCCAGTGGCATCAACCTCTTACCCTAACCAGTTGCTCTGGCTCTGATACAGAGACTGTGAATGGTGAGTGGCAACGGTTTTAAATTGGTTGCACCACTACAGAAAACATGAAACTACTTCTCTAGACTACCTGCTGCTACTGTTCTACGGCTAGGAGCACACAGATACGTAGTTATGTCAGGTCAGCACTTTCCACACGTGCTAAATGTATTTAAAATATTCAATGTATCCATTTGAATATTTTTAAGGGGATTAATTGTTCAAATCTAAAAAGTTTATGCCATTCTAATGGACTACTAATGGAAGAAGCTTTTAAAAAAATCTCTGCATTGTTCTGAGACCGGACTGTGACCTAGCCACCAGGTATAATATGTACCAATATCTATCTTGCGATGTGAAATTTAGATTGCAAATCCATTATGATAGAGTCTGTGTCTTTATGTATTGTGCGCTGCTGAGCAAGCTCACAGAGCTCAATAAATAATAAATGATAGGAACTTGACCTTGAATATTAAACGTGATCTGAATGATTCTTCACCCAGGAGTTCGGGTTTATTTTCCCCAGAAGCTTTATCTTGGGGATTGAGGTGCGGTTGTGACAGAAAACAAAGCTAGCCCTGTCTTCTGGCTGGGATGGGTCTGATTTTGAGTTCCTGCTGTTTGCTTTGCTGAGAGAAGCAGGCGGACAGCACTGCTTGTCCCAGTGGTTGGCAGAACATGCCAGCTCAGACAGCCCACCATTGCCCACTCCACCCACAGAGTCCTTAGCTACCTTTTCAGACATCAGGTGCCTTTCTGGTAGAGCTCACCTGGGGCAGGAAACGTAGCTTCCCACAAGATGGCTTTCATCTCTCTAAGCCAAACCAATCTGATGGGTTCTGGCAAGCAAATAAAATTAGTAAAGCTGTTTCGCAGTATAAACCCTAGACCATTTAATCGGCTACAGAGAAAAAAAAGCCACAACTTTCTCAAGTGAGGACCAAGTATTTAAAATATTCCTGGAACAGAGACTATTTCCCTTTGATCATCTCATAAATAACTCCTGTATTGGTTAAAGAAAGACAGAGATAAAACACAGATATACTATCTCCTGACCACAGTGGTTTCATCAGGTGCCTGGAACCTCATTTAGTTATCAGGATACTGTGAGGTTACTAATTTATTGCTGTTAGTGAAGAGGCCACATAGAAAGGGCTCTCTTACAACTCTCATGATAAATAACAGTTCCCTCCTGCTTAGTCAGTAGCTATTGCTTAGTGATGGGTTTAGTTTTCATTTAATTAAACAAATTAGACATCACCTCTGGTTACCTGTAAGAAAAAAACACAGAAATTGGAAGATGCAGAGTCAGGAAGGTGAGGAAAGAAAATGATGATGTATTTTCCTTCCTGAGGGAGTCATGGGTGTTTGGAAAGGCCTTTTCATCTCTCATTGCATGCATTGCTACTGTTTTCTGCAGTGGAAAACATTGTTGGAGAGAATAAAACATTCTGCCCACAAAAGAAATGAGGACTAAGGATCAGAATGCAACACAGATGGTCTTAAGCTACTCCTGGAGAGATGAGAAGCTTACACTACTTTGCCTGTAAACCTTTGAATAGCAAATGCTTTCTCTGTGATATATTTTACAGTCCACGGCTTACTGAAGCTAGGCCTCTGTGGGGAGCTGCTTTCTGCTTCTGAAAGACTGAAGCCTGCCACAGTAAAGCCAAGGGTTATTCTACTGCCCTCAGAGCTTGCTCAGATGAGATAAGAACCACGTCTGGTACAGGACAAGCAGAATTAGAGATCTGGAGCAGAAAGGCAGGCATGGAAGAGTAAGTCGTACATCAGGAATTGCTAATGTCTCCTGGTTAAAGAGTGAACCAATAGGCAAGCCAAGGGAACCTCCTTTAATTATGAGAGCCTTTTGAGTTTTCGGATGCACTCTGAAAGCCCAGAGAGCCAAGGCAAAGAATCAAGCCCATCCTGTCATAGGGGAATGCACAGACTTCGGTCCTTCCAGGGGTGCACGTGTGCCCAGGGATAAGATGAGGAAAAAAGCAATGTGGGAGGAAAGAAAGGGAATGGAATACTTCCTGACCTTTCCTTCAAGGTTGCTGTTCTTTTTTTAAAATTATTTTTATTTTTTCTTCCAGAGTGAGAGCGGATTTATTGAGAGTGGTGTCTGAGGGTATACCTGGTGTTACCATCACACATCTGAAATAAGAAATTAATATTACAAAACATTTCCTATTACATTAAAAAACCAAGTCTTATTTTTGCACTGTGGAATAGCATCCAAAAGGAAAAAATATCACAATGTCATTTCAGAGGAAGGCAAATAATATATATATTCTTCCCCAAAATACACCTAGATAAATTGATTGGGTACTGGTTAGAACACATAGCATCCTTTCCAGATGTACTTCCAGGTATTCTAGGATTCTTTGCTCACCATGTTCTTAATAGCTCTTGCCAGGATGGCATGAACAGCATCAGATTCAGAGCTATTGAAAAACTATAGATTAATGTAAGAAACGCTTTTTAAAAAGTAAAATAATGTCATGTTATTGTTTACTAAACAATCACAGCAGCGACATTTTCATTCAAGCTGAAAATGGTAGGATGATCTATACACAGTACTGAAATCTTTCTCCTTTGGGATTGCCATTTCAGGTACCCTGCTTGCACTGCACACCCCAAATAGCAGTTACCTGAGAGGCCTTTTTAGCAGCATCTGAAGGCGGTGAAGAAAAAGGAAAGACAGTGTCTACTAGACCACCATTAGCTCTGCGTCGCCACTTGGTTCGTCGTAAAGTTTGCATCTGCCTGAGCAGGCCTGTGTGGTCAGGCAGAAAACACAGCTGAGCTGCAGGGCTTAGTCACCCCTCCATCACTGTCAATAAGTGAAATGGAAGGCCCTTACATCATTTCATTTACTATTTCAATGATTACATAGATCATTGCCTTCTCATTGTTTCAGTGATAGATTTAATTAACTTCCAATTAATCACAGAGGGTGATATTTAATGCTCAGCCCTGCACTGAGCACAGTGTCACAGACCAAAGAATATATTTTGAAGGCTTCAGTAATCAAGAGGTCATGGAAGATAGATGTTCTTCACCAAAAGAGAGAGAGAGAAGATAAATTTGTGTGTCCACTCTGCTCTGGCTAACTGTTTTAGGATAATTGTTTCACATCCAAATTATAACTTTCCAAAAGGTCCATCCATGCACAAAGCTAGATAAAAGGGAGGAAGGGGGGCAGGTAATAGGGTCATACTATAGAGACTTCATAGGGCTGTAATTCCCATCTGCAGGCAGCAGTGATGTTTGCAGCGGCAGTGGTTAAGGCCCTGACAAATGTGCAGAAAGAAATTTCCTGTAAAGATACTTCCATTTAGATAGAATGACTTAAAAAACCAAACCCAAATCAATGACCAAAGGAGAGTTTCATTACACTACGGGTGATTACATGCAGTGCAAATCCCACATCTCATCCGCTGCCTTTCTGGGAGCAGAGTGTCAACGTCAGAGCATCTGCTGGTGACCTTTCAGAAGTAGTTCAAAAGATTTCCATTAGAAAAAAAGCCTTATTATTTCAAGGAGAAACATTTAATTGATAGCATTTTCCTGATATACCTAGTGAACATACTTGGGGTGTCTATGTCACTTAAGAGAAAATTAGATGGTATGTGTAACAGATCTTTTGGACATTAAAAGCAACTTTGTTTCTTTTCATTCTTTTGACAGTGCTCATGTCAGGCTTTCACCTGAGACAGTGTCCAAAGGTACTACTGTAATACAAAGAGTGGCTGAGTGACCATGGCTGAGATCCCTCCAAGCCAGCTCTCTGTTTACTGGGCAGCATCTGATCAGCTCCAAAAATTCCATTTGTGCAGGCTGTGGGACATGCTCAGCAAGGCCAGGGCTTGCAACACATTAGCTCTGCCCTTGGAACCAGAGAACCTCCTCAGCTCACCAGTTCATAGCTTTCCACATAAACAACATGCTCCAAACCCCCTGCAAACACAATGCTAATGTCTTAAAGGACTAAATATTCTGTCTGAAAGAAAGGATAACAGCACTGGAATGGGAGGATAAAAAAACCACCCACCACCAAACAAGAACACAAAAAACAGCAGAGAAGCTGGAAGGACCAGGAAGGAAGAGGAGACTGTTGTGAAGAGAGAGAGCACCAGGCTCTGGTCCAAATGGGCCAGAGAATTTGTGACAATAGCTGCAAGACGCTTCAAGAAGTCTCTGAAGAAAAGGATGGCTTTAGTACCTCTACATTGCCAGATGTGGTCAGGTAGACAGGTGCTGCAAGAAGCTGTTGGTGTATGCACTGAACTTGCCCCAAGCATGTGTCTTGGGTTTGCTGGTCCATTCTTGGTTGTTCAGCAATATTTTCTTCTGGCCTGAGGAGGGCCTGCACCATCAACTTCTTCACCACCTCCAGAGGCATGCTGCCCACTGCCTGCTTTAGTTCCAGTTCTGTTTTTCAGAAATAGTCATGAGAGAGGGGAAATATTTTCAAACCCTCATAACTAGCAAAGCATCTAAATCCATCCTCTCTGGGGCAATTTCTTCTGCAGTCTGTAGTGTGAAAGCAAATACAATGAGCAAGAAAGGACTGTGTGCGTACTTGCTGAGAAATCTTCCCGTAAGGATTTCTCCCATGCTGGCAGTCCTGGTTAACCTGACACTGTGACAGTAAATTCAGCTGTGTGCATGTGTGTGCATGTGCAAGTGGAATGGAGATAGTGGGAAACCTTCTAACAAATGCAGAGTGTAATTCTTTCCTTTCCTATGGCTAATCTCTGAGTGCAAAGTAATTATCTTTCTCATGACTTTAAATCTCTCTCTCTGGTATATTCCTGCCTGTCCAACATGACTTTACAACTCCTTCATCTGGCACACAGCTGGCACGCCTCACGGTGGATTCCTCTAAAGAGTGATTTAAAGTTGCTTTCCATCAGTGTAAAACTAATGAGCGAGAAACATCTTGACACATGGTAACTGTAAGTAACACACTTGGTCAGCTGCCTATGAGAAAGACACCCTCACTTAAGGCTTTCCAACTGTTCTCTTACTCACGAGGCTCAAAGCCCAGGATGCTTATTTATTAGTACCTTCACTTACGCAGGTGTCTCTTTTCAGATAGACACTCCACACTTCTAATGCAGCTTCCCATCTGGAAGTACTGCTTCTCTCTCCCTCTCTTTCTAGAGATGCACTGGAACCTCTCAGAGTTTTAAATCACAGGACATGCTCAATGGTTTCAGGTTTTTAGAAAAAAATAACCTGAAGCTTTTTCTGTAGCACTCAGCACTGTAGCATCTCAGCACTTTGTCCGAGCAGTATGAATACAGCTACCCTGCTAGCTTCACTGCTGGGATCACAGATTTACCTCAGCTGAACTGAAAGTACTGTGAAATGATTTCAGATTTACCAGGCATATGTGAGAGGAGAGTTTTGACCCTATCCAATTTATCTTCATTTTCCCCCTGTGAAACAGAAAAGCCTGAGCAGAAATGAAACCTTGGGCCAACGTTTTCTTATACAAATAACCAAAGTGAGACTCCAAGAAGGTTAAAGCCTCTAAAGGAAAGCACCTCTTTTTACTTTATTTTAATTTAGTCTAAATAACTGTTGGTTGCCAATTCATCTCAATGGAAAACCAGCTGCTTTATTTAGTACCTGGATGTGATTTTGTGGGTGTTTTTTTTCTTTTCTTTTCTTTTCTTTTCTTTTCTTTTCTTTTCTTTTCTTTTCTTTTCTTTTCTTTTCTTTTCTTTTCTTTTCTTTTCTTTTCTTTTCTTTTCTTTTTTTTCTGTTCTTTTCTTTTCTTTTCAGAATGCAATCCTGACGATATATACTCAGTTCCTATTTACAAACTATCTAATTCTTAAGTATTTGTAACTCTGTGCATCAGGAGCCAAATTTTCATAGCCAGAATTTAAAAAATGTCAACCATAATATATTCTTAACATCAAATCATCTGCAGGGAGAGAGTGTCTTCTCCTCATATGTATAGGACTACTAAGTAAAACACAAGAGGGTATCTTAGGACATGGGACTGCCTTAGTTGAATACCCAGTAAGGAAAGGTTTGTAGGAATTGGGTAGATTTATTGTTAAGTAAATAAGCAGATTTAATGAAACAGAAACAATAAACAAATAAAATGAAACAGAAAAATGCCTTTGCTCAGAAAAAGTTTTGGGATAAGCTGAAGTAGAACTTCTGTGCCTGAAAGTTTCTCTGCATTTTTCAAAATGTAACGGCTTTCCTGGGAAGAGTCTTACAAACCTGGAAGACTGTACGTGCCAAGCAGGCCAATATTACCAAACTACTACCAAATCCAACCATTTTCTTTAAAGTACTGAAATTTATTAGTCCTTATTTTACTCGTCACTTTCTGCATTCCTTTCCAGTGCATCCTTAATCTTATATACAGATAAATGCTTTCATATCTGCTCTTTGCACACTCGTGGTGCCTCCTGAAGCTACTTAAAAAACCCCCCAACAATTATAAATAATAATTCTGCCAGCAATGTGGACACCAGAAGTAGTTTTCTCTGCAGTGAGGTTGAGATGGAAACACCCACAAAGTGCTGTAAAGTGCATCAAAGGCTCTAAATAGTAAAATTAATGGTGAATGTCCACACAGAGAACAGATCAGCCAGAAGGAAGTTTCATGCCTCTGAACACCTCCTAAGAAGATAGATCACATTACAGAGACCAGCAGTCTTAAACATAGCAGGGAATATGTTACTACAAATAGGGAAAAGATTTCCAGTGTTTCCATTCCTCCCCAAATTAAAGTGTATCCACCATCGGTCTACTGAAAATAGATCGACTCTGGTTTATGAAGTTTGAGTGGCCTTTTCCCAACATCTCTCTCCTGCAGATGACAGTTATTTCCCATTAGCTTTGTTAACGTATGAGAAGCCCTGCATCTTTTCTAGCTTTGTGCTTTCTTCCTTCTCCCTGAAGGCTCTTTCCCATTCCCAAACAGAGCTCTCTGCCTCTCAGATCTGTACAAATCTTCAGCAAGTGGGGCATCATCTGTGCTCCCCTGACACTATGGGAAAAATGCTCTCTCCATCCCTTGTATAAGCTATAGAGCTGGCTGCAGAGAGCAGTGACTTGTAATTATATTTAAACTTCTCCCACCCTGTAACGTCTTAGTCTACATGCCAGCCACAGCACTCACCACAAAACTGCCAAAGAAAAATAAACAAAGATCAGTCCCTCTCACATTCTAGCCTTTCTGCCCCATTACAAAAGCACAGTATGAGCACTTTTCAAAAGAGACTCCATCAGCACCGAGCAGACATTAAACACGGAGAGAGAGCTCACATGCACATGAGTGTGTGGGCACGCACGTGTGTGCAACACAATGTCCACGAGTGTCCCTTTACTGACTACGGGAGGGGGGTCTAGCAGTGAGCCTAGAGCGGAGGAGTATCCTTCACTTGTTAACACTTGTATTTTTAGCAGCACCAAATGTAGCCCCAGACCACCTGGCCAGGTAAAAGAGCTGAGTATTCCTGGGGCACTGGCAACTGTCACTGGCCCATGGAGCCACCACCTAATCAAATGCAAGGGGAGAAAAAGAAATACAAGGAAGTGGTGTGGCATGATGAAGCCACCTCCTCCCTTGGTAAGCCTGTGGTCAGGCTGAATATAAAACCTAGGATTTCCAGTGTCCTGGCCATGATCCCTCTAAAATAATGCAAGGAGCTAAAGGCACTTTTGTTAGGACCCATAAGTACCTTCTGCACAGATACATCAAGATACTCTAAGGACAAATCAGGTTCTGTTAGACACTGTCTAACAAAGGTGAGTCACTGCTTGCTGAAAGAATGGGCAAGACAGAGAAGCTACTCTTATTTTGTACAATATTATGACCGAGCTTTGTGAAGATTACCTAGGTACAACAGTATTCTCTCGTGGCTGGGTGTCCACTGTGCTTGGCAGCATGTGGGCGCTTTCCTTCCAAAGAGTGGAGGCTGAGCATTGTGGAAAGGAAGATCCAGATGTGTAGAAACATCAAGACATGTCCACATGTATCTAGACAGAGCCACAAAGGAATTGCTGACTTAGCCAAAGTCATGAAAGCAGCTTGTGGCTAGAGTATTTCCCAAGCCCCATCCCAGTGCCATCAGCTCAGCACCCTCCTGCTTCTCATTCCTTTCTACAGACAGGAGCAAGGAACAACCACACAGCCAAAATGGAAGACATAATTTTGGACTTAAAGAGGCAGTACTGGCTTTTGGATATGCCTCGGCTTTGAGTGAAGGCAGACACAGTGAACTACTACACTTAACGTAGTTCAAGAGCATCACAGTGGGAGACACTTTTTTCAAAGAACTTCCCAGCCCTGTGCTCAGTCTGAGTTAGATGGTGTTTATTTCTTGAAACTGGCAAGGATCCTTCTCTGATTAACTTTAATTTTCTCTGGCCCAGAGACCTGCACGGTGTGTAGGGATAAATCCAGGTCACGGTCTCTGAAGGCAGATCAATAACTCAATCAGAAACAGGGAAGATCTGTGTTTGACACGCATGTCGTCAGTGATGGAATTTGTCGATAGAGCCGGCACGCTCTTAGAGTGACCAAGCATGGCAGTGAGGGCCCAGAGAGCCATGGAAGGCAGACATCCATCCTTACTCTGACTACAGCCAAACCCTCCTGACCAATGCTTCTGAAAAGGTCTGGGATGGGTTTGGAGCCCAGAATCATCGGCATGGACTCCGACAAGGATAGGCTGTTGGTGGGCAGAGAAACAGCCCCACAGCACTGTGTCCCACAGTGACAGAAACAATCCAGACAATGAAGATTTCTCTTTCTGCCTCCAGCCTGTATCAGGTGACATTCAGAAAAGTTTTCTGTCTGAACTTAGGCCCTGATGGTAGCTGTGAATCATGCAGGTGGCAGTTTCTCAGAAGTTACCAAAATTAGGGGCAAAATCCTGTTTCCAGTACAATAGTGTTCTTCAGAGCTTGCTGCAAGTCTTGCTTCTTCTTTAAAAATACCTGGTGCTGGCCACTGCTAACACTGGAAAAGATGAATTGCTGGTCAGATTTAAGGTAGTTCTAAATCTTTCCAGCTGTCTATCTCTCAATTTACTTTCAGAGATTATAAAATACCCAGGGTTTGAGGAAGACATCCCTAGAACTGAAAACTCCTGGAGATGCAGGCAGTGAGGACAGTAAGGAGAAGTGACTTAAGGCCTAAACAGCTGGACCCCAATAAGCTGGAGAGATTAGGTTTAAATCTTTCTCTCCTCTGAAGAAGCTTTCAATCCTTTAGGAAATGAGAGAACACTATACATGTCCAGTATTGGAAAAAGATTTGGCAATTGGATCCTTAACCTGCCCATTTGCCTTGAAAGAGATGACCACTAGGCTGGCTATGATTCTCAGCTGATCAGAGATGTCCCCACAGACGCTGCTTATGGAGGTCACACCTGGGCTGCTCTGCAACACCCCCCACCCATCCCAGTGATTTGTTTGGCCTTGGAAAGATCTCCAGTCAGCACGTGGAGATCATGGCTAAACACACCATTTAGACGTGCCCTTAAGAGTGTTGGATACCAGCATTCAACATTTCTTTCTCTCAGATGGTCAAAGTCTCAGCCTAACATCACACCTCTCAGTACAGCATGTTGCTATGTTTGATTTCCTAATGCACTTCTTCCCAGTTTGGTGTCCAGCCCTCCTTGATTCTCAGAGTTCAAATCATTGAATTATAGGCACATGGATAGGTGAGAAGGAACTATGCAGGCTTCTCTGCTTCAAATCTCCCTTCTAGTTCCCCCCAAACCACTTACAATGTTCATTTCCATATAGTCAAGGACATTTTTACAGCAGTCTATGCTACTGAGATGGAACTTTTCAATAATCACCTTAGTGTAGTTTTCTTGTAGTCTTCATAAAGAGCAGTTTTGTTTGGCTGTACTTTGTAACTGCTGAATGAAGACCTTTTAAATCAGTGCATTTACTTTAACAAAAAAGCAATATATTTCTATATAATTACGTGGCCAACCCTTCTAGCAAATAACAAACAAGTTAAGAGGGCATCTGTCGACATGGTGTCTTGATGGATTTCAATCTTGCAACCTCTGCGTCTATGGCTCTGACTGCATCAGCTTATTTGGCCTAATTAACCTGAGTTTTCCTTGCTCAACAGAAATCATCCCCATGAAAAAGACGTAGCTTGCAGATTCTGAGAAAGGTTTTTCTGTTTTGAAATATGAATGAGAACATGCTCCAGGCCATCTGGCACTGGCCTTAGTAAGTTCCAAAATGGATTTATTACAAATTAAAAAGGAATTTTGGAAGTATATTTTTTTCAGCTTGTTCTAGTGTTTACAAATAGGTTGAGACTGCAAAACTGTGGTGATGTGCAGTCAATATTTGAAGAAAGGTTCCCTCCTCAAATCTTTCTCCACTTCTAGTGATTAACCCTAAGGGCTGGAGTATTGTTGTCAGCATAGAGGAATGGATATTATGGCTTCTCAACTGGTTCCTGTCGCATTGGTGACTGGGTGAAATACCAGCATGCTGCACACTTATTATCATGGCTCACAGCTAAGGTGGCATCATGCAATGTACTGCAGCGGAGAGATACCTGACTTGCTACTAACCGAAGCAACTGCAGAACAGGGAGCAGAGTTCCCAAATGCATGTGATGCCTAAGCTAGTACAGTTGGCTTAAAGGCAGGAAATATGAGCCTGATTGCCACGAACATTAACACAACTGCACTGCTAATGAGACTTTAGCAAGTACCTTCACATGGTAATGTACCAAAGTCTTTGGGGAGCTCAACTGTACACATGACTACATGGCATAGACATTCCAGGACATTTGTTTGCTACAACAACTTGCTG
>WEIS01061008.1:0-11017 GCA_013389965.1 Todus mexicanus | reverse complement strand
CCATCTCACTGATACTAATCTGCCAGTGTAGCAGCAGGCACCGGGAGTTATCATCTAACCAAGGAATGAGGGTAGATTTGTTTATTTACTTGGTTGTTGTCATATGGGAGCAGAATTTGGCCTTTTGGATGCAAAGGAAAGAAATAAAGATGGTGGGAAACCGACCCTCACATACTCTGTTCCTGCAGGAGAGAGAGCTTTAAGCTGATAATTTTAAAAGCATATTTCTGTTAAATAAATAATCCAAGAAATTGTGAAAGCTGATTTTCTAGTCAAAGAACAAACTCATTTCTGAGTAGTTTCATTCACTTGGGAATAGTGCATATTTAATAGAAAAGAAATATCTGCAAAACCCCAGATGCAACATTTACATTCAACTGAATAACAAAGGATACAGAAAAGAATTGCTACATTTTGGTGGAAATCTTTAGCTTTCAGCAGTTGTGAATTTAGGAATACTTTCATTTTAAAAAAGCTTTCACTGAGGCATGGTTATCCCTAAAAAAATGAAAAAGCAAACTTGCTGAAAAAATTAATTTCCAGTGGCTCTGTTCTATTCCCTCAGGTCTTTAAAAATCTCAGATTGAAATGGATGAATATGCAAGTACCACTTATTGACGGCCTCCCACAAGCAGTGGAATCTTTTGAAATCATTGTGGAGGTAATTGTAAAAGAAGTTATATGCATAAAATTACTTCTCTGGTGCAATACAGATCATAAATCAGTTCACAATCAATCTATCCACAACTATTTCAATCTAGATTTTAAAATATATATCTATACATAGAAAACCAAAGTTAAACGACCAGTAACAAAGGGACCTGTGATTGAAAGACGTATTTCTCTCTTGATGCAATGCAGCAGGTAGGAGCTATAGAACATTTTCATATTCATTGGATTTAAGCATGGAAACTCACTGGCTGATTTTTTGTGTTACTTAATTACATCCACAACATGGTAGAAATGTTTGGCCAACGCTAGCCACAGCAGTTACTGCACTAGCTAAAAGAAAATGTAAGGTAAACTTCAGCAACTGGACACCAAGATCCCTGGAGTTTGTCATCTTCTCTTTCCACATCCACGTTAAAGGTGGCCAGATCTTGACTTCTGCCTTGATCCTTGTCAGGAGCAGATGCTGACTGCTTTGTCACTCATGGGATTACAAGCATGGCCAAACCCGCAGGTGGTGCCAATCCACATTTTGAGTACTTTGCTAACAGAGCTGGATAAGGTTGGTATTTTCTTTTGCTCCTGCCAGATTCTACTTCTGGGTAAGCCCAGAGGAATAATACAGTATTCTTTTATTTTCCCCTAAATCTCTTTGACAGTTAATAAACCACCCATACACAAGGGCTCTCACTGCTGCTTTACCTGGGCATTCAGTGTAATGCTGTAATTGGTTTTAATGAACTGATTTACAGGTGGGGAAGAAGGGAAAGCATCATTTGCAGTTGAATCAGACAACCGTGGTGATGGAGGGAAAGCTGAATTTTTCCAAAGAAGCTAACAAGCTGCACATCACAAACAGTACTCATCTGGGGTTGAGGCTACTTTTCAGCTAATCTGTTAAATATACACATACTCGAGAAGAATATGCTCCCTCTAACAGATCCTGCACTTTGAAACACAAGAATTTTTTAAAATTCACAGGAAGGAACAGCGAAGTGGGCTGAGAAGAAATATGGAGCAGGTATCTCCCCTCAGGTAAACAACAAATTTTATTTCCTCCTGAGGAAAAAGCCTTATATCAATCCCCTAGTTCAACTGCTTCAGTTTTTAAGTAGAAAAATAATTGAAAATGTGAAATAAATATGTTCAATGGACTCTGTGCTTAGCAGAGGAAGAGACTGCAAAAGGATATTTCCAAAGCACAACATGAGCAGGCACTGAGTAGATTCTGACTGTGTTCACATACTTACAATAACAGTAGGTGAAATACATTATTAGTGACGGTTGATGTTGACTTTTACATTTTCCGAGGGTAAGGTTTATGACTAATGAGTCCCATAGCAGCCCCATGTTACAAGAAATAACACCATTATAATATCAAAGCAGTAACCAGAGCACAGAGAGGAGACTGCAATATAAAGCTGGAATAGAATCATGCTTACATGGTGGGTTTCCACCCCTCTGCTTTAAAGAGATTGGTTTTAAACAAAAAATGAGGACAGTAGATTTTCACCTCAAAAATAATTTGGAAAAATATCTTTGGCCTACCTAAGCTTACCTGTCTCGTTTGTGAAGCAGAAAGACGTTGTTTCCTTTTGTCTTGCAACTTGCCAGGCAGCATCTCTCTGCACCACTAAACAGATGCCACGGTCTGTGCTGGAGCAGTTATAGTCTCCGAGGCATGGGGAGCTGGGCTCATGTCTCTGCTCCAAGTCAGTGACAGGATCTAGGTCATTTGGCTCCCTGGTCTCTACTTCTAGTCCTGGATGCTGTCCTTCTGCTCAAAAATAGCTGGTGGCCACTTTTGGATTCCCAGATTAAAGGATTTTAGCTTAATAAATGTGATGGGATGCATTGACCACTTGGACCAAGTGTAGAACAAACCTACCACCTACACATGGGTTTGTGGGAATCTCTTGCATTTTCCATTTCTAGCAAGCATATTTCGATACCTCACAGAAATATGGATACCCTAGAGGGCCAAGGATGAACATCTGTATGATGTGTTTGCAACATATTCTTACAGAAAATGGATGCCCAAGTGTCTCAATAATTCTAAAATTCTGCTTTTGCTTCTGTTCCAGGGGTCTTCACAAGCTTTTAAAATATCTGTAAATTATTCCTGGACAATTGCTTCTGCTGACTTGGAAGGCTAAAGGCTGCTCTGGACCTTTACCCCCATGAACACCCAATTTTTATGTCTCTTTTTTCTCTTTTATTTCCTCCTGAGGTGTTTGTCCAAACTATCTTGACATTTAAAGAGTTAATGTGGACAAAAGAAGAAAATAAATTGTAATTCTTCTATGGTCAACTACTGAAAGTGGAAACAGTTATGAAAATTATATATGTTACGGGTAAAATTATCAAAAAGAAAATGTTGCATGGAGAAGTCTTTTGCTATTCTACTACATGCAGCATTAAAAAGGGAGACAAAAGAAGGGAAAAAAAGGCCAAATCTGTGGAAAGTTTTCAAAATCAAATTTTCCATCTTAATCAGCAGAGGCTTATCTGGTTGCATTGTAAAATTTCTTGTTGAGAGTAATCAAAATGTCACATTCCTGTAAGAAATATAACTTAAAAGACAGTCCATAAAAACAGAGTATATAACATCACTGACATTGTGATAAAACACAGGAATGGTAAGATCTTCTTCTTCTAGTTGTCTCAGCATTACTAACAAGCCTTCTATGATCTCCTCGTCAGGGGAAAGGTGAGAAGTATAATAATTAATCAACTTTGTGCTGTATTTATTTATCTTGCTGATATAACCAGGTCTGTTAGAAGTACAAATCATGCCCACAATTGACATGACTATGATGGCAAACCTCAGTAACACATGTGTCATTAAAAAAATAATAGAAAAATCTCCCTTTATTAGTAGAACTTACTATTTACTCTTCACCCTATCAGTTTGAGGCATATGTAGGTTTGTTTTTAGAGGCACTGGGGCTGGACATTTGCCAGGCTAGGTCTCCCCAGGCAAGCAGAGGTTCACAAATCCCCAACCTTAGGTGCAGCCTGCATCCTGGAAGATGCCCAGGAGAGCAGATGCAGGGATACTGCACAGCACCAGACTGCTGAGCGTGAGCTCATCAACTACCAGTAGAAAGACAGACAGAGCTCGGTGCAACTTTCTGATAGAAACTCCCTTATTTTACAGTGTGTTACAAATGTTGGTGTTTTCCTTTAGAGCAGCTGAAGCATACAATAAACTCACTCCTTTTGAAGTATAGGCTGGGGCAATCTGGATGTTTCTGTCCCATCTTTTAAGGTTTCACTCCTTGCTGCTGCTTTTAGACAGAAACAGCCCTGCTGGCTTCAGCAAGTTTAGAAGTTCACACTATTTTTCCACACACTCTTTTAAAAAAGTAGTGCTTGCATGAATATCCATGGCAATAACACATACAAGTCAAATCAAACAAAACCTTGAAGTCAAGTAAATGGTTCCTAATGCCTTTGCTTCGTCACCTGGGCGATGCTCATTATGTGACACAAGCCACTCCACAGAATGCAGCCTTTCCCTTCTCAAATAACATTACCATTGCTCAGCTGAATAAATACATTCTTTCAGTTCACTATTTTTAACATGGGTGCACGTCCATTCTCAGAGATCATTCCTCCTCTTGCCACAGGGCTTTCACAATCTCTTTTTGCAGGAGACCACCAGAGCCCAAACCAGCCCATCCCAACCTTCCTAAGGACTGTCCTTCTTTCATGCTTCTCAGAGTTGTCGTCAGGGAAGGAAGACGGGAAAATAACACACAGCTGGTCAGGGCAGCACATCTTGTGCCCCATTTTCAACTGTTTACGCTTTTTTCTTCTATTATATTAAGTTTCCAAACTGGTCATTACATCCACTTTAAAGAGCTTCTGGAAGTACACCAAACCAGGACTTGACTGCTTTGCATGATTTCCCCTTATTTTAACTCAGAGCCTACCTAATCAGATCCAAACTCTTCAAAAAGAAGCTGAAACAGCTGCTTAAACTGCTAGCACTCACAACGAGATCAGATCAGACACTTCTGATAAAGCCAGTTGATAACTAGCCCTTTATAGAGTGTCCTCCTGTCAGGTTTATCTCCTCAGTACATGTTAAGATGCCCCTACTTGCGAGCTCAAAGACTACATGATTTTTGATTTCAAAATATCAGTCCAGTGCCACAGCTTTAATAACAATGAACATGTGGGCATCTGACCAGCTCTCCAGTCCTCTTCAGACACCTCTTTCCTGCAGCATCTCCCTTTCTCACAGCCACATGCCAGCATTCAGGGTATATTTGCCCAACAGCTCCGCACATACTACAAAAAGCGTGCAACAGCTCAGGCAGGTGGGGAAGGAGAACGATGTTAAGCTGGTTTCATTCCCACAAAGGAGGCTGTCTCTTTCAACAGCCTCAAACATCACAAGGAAGTTAACAGGACAAATTAACAGAAATACCATGTGCAATTCATCTACCATTTCATTTGATTGACATGTGTATCCACCCACTTACTATTACCCTAATGAAGATGCCATAAAAACTCTTACTTACTTACGAGCCAGTAATTAGTACAGTTTAAGGATGTATAAACTCAGGAGCTGTCACATCATCCACCCAGTGGGGTAGCTATTAGTGAAATAGAAACAGGGGAGGCCCAGCATGCAAAACAAGGGCTGTGTGATCTGAATAATTCAACTTTTGTGAGTGGAGGCACATGGCAGAGCCTGATGGATATTCCCATCGGCAAGGGACTTGGCCTCGTGCGTGCTTTTCCACTACAGTTTTGTGGCGGGTTTAGCTCTGCATGGAGCCTGCCTCTTTCAGCAGCAACGGGGCAATCCAGAGGCACTGGCAGGGAGATCACTGCTGCACTGGCATTAAGCTTTGCATCAGTGAAGATTTAGATGATTAATCGCTTTTTCTTGACCATTCTATCTATTTCTAGACAAAACTGACTTAAAGGCACCTGTCAGTAATCTGTGGGTAAGGATCTATCCAGGAGTTCTGGTGCTTATCTAGGGAACAGCCATCACCTCATGTAAGAAATTCAGAGTTGAAGCTTTCCATGAGAAATTGTTCTTTCACTAGCAGAACTTTTTGGGAAAGACAAAAATCTCTGAACTCAAACTGTTCCTTTTTTTTTTCAGTACAAAATTAATTTTTTGCTTTTCACTAGCATAAGGGGGACTTGTAGAATAAAACCATTCCTACAAATCTTGCACTGTCAAGACATAATGTGGTAACTACACCACTGTGATAGTTTGAAACATCAGATAAAATTGCATGAACTATTACACCACATCACACTAGGAGCAGTTTATCTATCACCTCTTGTGAAGAACTTTAGTTCATTAAATGAGATGGTGCTGTATTAATTTAATCCAAGTGCCACATTAATTTAGTCCACCTGTTTAGTTTACAAACTGAACCCACATCAGTTCTGCGACCACGACAAGCTTGGAACAACAGATTACCCTGACCATGTGGGGTGATATCTTGGGAAACACCCAAGTGCAGCCTTCCTGCACTCCCCAGGGGAGTGGCTGCTGTAATGCAAACTTACTGTTAACTTCACTGCAAATTCTAAAACAATGGTCAAAATGAAATCTCTGTACCAGAATAGTCCTGAACGTTTGAAACATGGATCAGCATCTGCATTATTTAGCTGAGCTCATTCTCTTGTTCTCGTCTATAAAAGCCACACAGTTCAGAAATGGTGCTTTTTGAAATAGGTCAAAATGTAGTTCATTGCCAAGCCATTTGTTTTGATTTTTTTTTTTTTAAACATGACTAATATGGAACCACAAAGATCTTACAGAATAAACAAAAGAAAGGTTGGAGGTTTTTTAATAGAAAATTTCATAGTGATGATTAGCAGGCTGTGGAACTTTTACTTTACAAAGAGACACTAAAAAGGAAGTGGCTGTTTATCCAGTTCCTGGGAAAATAACTAAATGCTGGCTGGTATTTATTCAGCTGAATTATTAGAATAGCATTTGCTCCTATACTTAAAGTTGTGTCAGCATTTCCATTATGAAGCTTAGCACTTAAGAAAATCAACCCAGAAGCAAATTGGTTAATAAATAAAAATAACACCAATAAATCAAATTAGCTTTTTATAAAGTTAAATTGCTTTTAAAAATTCTGACTATTTAAAAAGATGCTCAAAAGAACAAAGACGCACTAGTAACAAACTGCACCAGAAAGCCTTCAGGATGCTTTCGTACCAATAAATATATAAAATGTCCATTGAGCAGCAGTTAGTATTTTTTCTCAGTATGTATCAGAATAAAACTGGGAATTATTTCACTAATAATTTTGTCACTTTGAAGCTGTTTTCTTATGTAAATGAGAGAAATAGAATCTTATTCTGAGTTTAATGGAATTTCTATATTTTTCTTCTTTTTTTTTTTAATTAGAAGCTGGTTTCCCATTATAGAATTTCAGTGAACTGAACATCTTGATAAGGATTTTATCTGATTAAAAAGCCTTTTCTCAATAATTACAAAGTGCTGTTTCATTTGAAAGACATTGACAGTCTCCTGAATATTTAAAAAATAATAATTTTCAGCCACTATAAAAAATTGCTGTATGTTTACACTCCGGCAACTCTTTCAGTCCTATTAAATTGAGGCTACTCTGGTGCAAAAAGTTACGCACTTGAACAGGTCTTTAAAATTTTTTTGTTAATTCCTTTTTCTGTAAGTGATAGCTGTAAGTCCTGAGCACTAAAACTGCTAAAAATCAATGTACAGAAGAATCTTTGCCAGAACCACATATGCATTTTCCACAACCACAAAACAACAGCACCCTAGCTAACCCAGGTGCAGAAGACACAGATTTAAAAAAAGCAGAATTATGTGGGGAGTACAGCCCTAATAATCTAGTTGCTTTTTGGGATGCCAGTTCATTCACTCCAGGCATCATTGGCTAATCATACAGTCTTCTCCCTCTTCCTTGGCCCCACATTGAACCATCTCACCCTCCTTAGTAGGAGGTATCTTTTTCTTCTCAAGTGTTTAGTTAACTTATAATACTCCTCAGCATGTCCCCCTAATGATATTCCTTCTTGTATTGACTCCAGCACTTCTTTCACTCTGTATGAACTGCCCACAGACTCACCCACAGGATGAGAGAGACAACTCATGGACGTCGCTGTGTCAGCATTCCCCATCACTCGCTCCAAACCAAAGCACGAAAGCCCTAACACTTGTAGTTACAGAAAGGTTCACACACAGGACAAACTCATTGCGCTACCACAATATACACCCTGTTATTATTAATAACATTATTACATAGCCTAATGCAAAGCTCTACCTCGCCATTCATGAAACTGCGTTAACAAAAACATTTGTAACATTGGTCCTGACATCCTTGGGATTACATTTAATGTGTATGTGACCTGAAGTAACCCCCCGATACATGATCATGATGCTAAACTGTTTATTTATTTATTCTTCCTTATTTCAAATGGTGAAGATGATTAATGTCGCTACCTTTACTGCATTGACCTCTGCGTTCTGAGGGTTGTCCTTGAAGGACATCCATTTAAAGAAAATGCTGATAAATCTAATCTCTCCTCGTCAGCCTATGCAAATGATGACTCTATTGGAACCTGCAAATACCTACTTCGTAAGCGTGAAAAGCTACTGGAAGAGACTTAGAGACTCCAGAGGATGCAGCAATAATCCTTATAATAAAAAAAGCCCAGCACCTACATCCAACAGTACTGATGTAAAACACTACACTGTTGAAGAATGAAATGGCACAGATGAGATCATCTGATAGAGAAGTTAAACATAAGAAGGAATCTGGAAGATTCAGGACATTGTCTTCAAGATGAGGGTGACCTGGGGAGCATTTCTGGGGAACACCAGCAAACTCATGTTTTACATAGGCAGTACCTCCTTATTTGATACCTGTTACTGCAACACCTAGAAGAGTATTTCGTGCTAAACAAATGAAGCAGATTTCTCCATTTCCTGTCCCTATCCTCCAATTCTCAAGCAGGTTATGATTTTCTTGGACAGTATTCATCTGTTAGAATGATTCATCGTGAAGTTCCCGTGAACAGTCTCAGGTTTCTACAGAGTTTCTCAGAACCTTGGTTAAAGCTAGACTTGACAGTATTGCATTTAAATACCCGTGGAAAGCATGTCTGAGGCTTTCCATGGGATAATTTCCACCTTTACTGGCACCCTCTGTGCACCACTTCTAAACAGACTTTCTGCAAAAGCACCCAGATCTTTACCAAAATACCCATTTGCAAAGTCATAATTTTTCACTCAATAAGTTCATAAGATTGTATTGTAAGGAGCTTGTACTAATTTAATTGTTAATTTCTATACATGTCTACATAGATGTACTTAAGGTGAAAATGTAGCTACAGTATACTGTAATTTTTGTGTTGGAAACCTTTTTCAGATTAAGAATTTCAGTACAATCTGCAAAAAGAAGCCAGACAAGATGAACTTGGTGAACAGCAGCATGTGCTAAAAGCTACGTAGCAGTACTATTGTCACCAGAGTGGCCCAAGCATCTAAATGAGGTAAAAGTAGCAAAATGCAATATCTTTTCAAAGAATGACTGAAATTTGTCATTGTTTTTACAAATGTGTCAGTTGCTCTTAGGAAAGAATAAGAAAAAAGATAGTCTTGTTGCAAATCACACCTTGCTTGAGGATGAGACCTCTCCTTGTACAGACAGGGCATAAAATGCATTTTGCCTTTATTTCTCTCAACAAAGAACAAGTGGAATGGTGAAAAAGATAGGGGCACAAGTTAATTGCTCCTCATTGACTGGGTCATGATTACCTCTAATATGTGATGTGGCTTAATGCGACATACCAGTTAGGATAAGGTATATAAGAAAGCACTAGAAGTACTAGCCAAAATTCATTCCAACTCAAACAAATTTAATGCTGGGTTGCTTATTTAGTTGGCTAAATGATGTCTGTATTTAATTTGCATGACTGTATGTTTCTCTGGGTCAGCTGGACTAAGAATCATAGAATCGTTTAGGTTGGAAAAGACCTTTAAGATCATCAAGTCCAACCATTAGTCTAGCATAGCCAAGTCCACCATTAAACCGGGACAGAGACATTATAAGAAAGCTTGCTCTGGTGTTATTCCCAGCTGAGTAAAAAGTTGGTAGATCCAGACCTTCAGAAAAATCCACTGGGTGAGACTTCCCACTCGCTTTCCATCCGAACAGAGGACGTTGCAAATTAGTAGATCTTTAGTTCAAATGAAAATGAGAACTTGACTGCCGAACCTGAAGTTCACTGACCCAAAGGGAGATAGTGGAGGTGACCTCACACTATGTGTCCACTTTCTCAGAAGACAGATGCTGAGGGAGGGATCTTCTGGGGATGCTGCAGATCTGAATTCCTGATGGGACTGAATGTAACCCTGCACAAAGGGCACAGCTTGGCTCCTGTATTTGCCCCATAGTCCCATGTGAACCCTATTCCAACTGATGCTGTGCACAGCTTTCACATGAAGACCTCTGCACAGTGCTAAATGTCACCTTTCAGCCCCTGTGACTTCTGTCAGGAGCACTTGCCAGCCTCCAGAGCAACTGCTTTGCCTCTCTGTTTCTTATAAACATAGTTTCTGAGTGGCAGGCTTCATATTTTTGAGGCTTTGCCTTGTTATTTCAAAGAATGAAATTACCTTCCAGGGACATTTGCCATATAGTTTTACCACCACAGCAGAACTATTTTAAATACTACTAGATTATTAAAGTTCTCCTTCAGGACTACTTCAGAAATAATTTTGCTGCCCTCTAGCCTACTGTTGAAATCTCTCTAGCATGCCAGCATTTTCCTTCAGGAATGCTTCTGAAATAGCTTTACTCTCTTTACTGTCCTTTTCATTACTATTGAAATCCTTCCAGAATGCTAAAGTTAACCTTCAGCAAGATGCCAGAATAACTTTCACATTCTGGAAGGGTTTCAATACTGATTTAAAGGATATCAAAATGCAGTTTTATCTCCTTCTCTTTTTTTATTTCAGAGTAAGGATTGTGGTGGCAAAAGATAGATGCGTGCACTTCACTATGTTGTGTTTCGTGTTTATATAAACACGTATAACCACTCAAGCTGCAGTAATAGTGATCCTGGCACCCAGAGAAAGTTATTTTTAAAAAGAGCTTCTAAAAATTGTCAAAGCATGAACTGAGGTGACAGCAGGGAATGTGGTTTTGTTTGCTTAATGGACCTGCAAG
Source organism: Todus mexicanus (assembly GCA_013389965.1). Lineage (NCBI taxonomy): Eukaryota > Metazoa > Chordata > Aves > Coraciiformes > Todidae > Todus > Todus mexicanus. Next base: position 140 of record WEIS01061008.1, on the reverse strand, counting down.
TGAATTCTGCTGATCTTACTCTGACAACAAAAGTTTTGAGGGCATGAGCCAACTTCTTTGATTAAAATGAGAAAGATCACAAACCTTTGCCCCAAACTCTGACTGAACCCAAATTAAATCTATTTTGAGGTGTGAAAAGT
>WEIS01061004.1:8386-31677 GCA_013389965.1 Todus mexicanus | reverse complement strand
AGAGGCGCTGCGACGCCATCCGCATCGCCATGTGCCAGAACCTGGGCTATAATGTCACCAAGATGCCCAACCTGGTGGGGCACGAACTGCAGGCGGACGCGGAGCTGCAGCTCACCACCTTCACCCCCCTCATCCAGTACGGCTGCTCCAGCCAGCTCCAGGTGGGGTCGGGGGGGGGGGGGCATTTATTTTGTGCGTGGCGCGGGGGTCTGGGGAGAAGAGAGGTGCTCCCCCACGGCCACCCAAATTCAGCTCCCCAGGGGCAGGGTGGGCTGAGACCCCCCCTGCGTCCATAGAATCTTTGAGGTTGGAAAAGCCCCTTGGGATAACCGAGCCCAGCCGTTAAGCCTACTCTGCCAAGTTCATCCCTAAACCATATCCCCCGTCTCCATCCCCTCGGCTCTATCCAAGAAGAACCCCCCCGGCCCATCCCGCTGCCGTCCCGGCTCATCGCCGGCGGAGGTGCGAGTTTGGGGGAGCCGGCGGGGATCGGTCCTGCCTATTCTTCCTGGACAAGCTGCCGGCTCCCGGGGCTTTGCCCGCTCCCTGCCCTCTCCTTCTGCTGTACCCGGGGTGCTGCGCCCCTCCGAAAGGAGCAGCCGAAGGAGCTGGCTCTGGCCGGGAGCTCCGCACCTCCCCCGAAAGTTGCAGCGCAGGAGTTTCTTTTTTCCCAGGCGAGTGGCAAAGATCGCTCTGCCTGCCTTCCCCACGGGCATGGATTTCAGCAAACAAAACCCGGCTTGTTTCTCGGGGCAGCGCTCCCGAATTAGCACGCAGCAGTCCCGTTTTTACGCGGAATTGTGATTTATCAAGAGCCGGGAAGGACGGCGACGTTTTATTCCCGCTGGAAATAAGGGGTGTGACCCTGTGGTAGAAAGAAAAAGACGTTCTTCCAGGCGGATTGTGAACCTAACTAATCCGATAAATGCCTTTTCTGCCGTTTGCTTGTTAGCTGTGATACCCAGGCAGTGCCTAGAACAAATATATGTATTCGTTTAAACCGCTTTAATTTGTCGGGGTTTTTTGCTTTCCTAAATTGCACTCTTGAGGTTGGGATCTGGCTAAATCCCACTTGCTTTATTGAAACTGATGGGCTAAATTTATGTGGAGCTAACCTGGGGAGCAAATTGTTCAGGCTTCAGCTTCAAACCATATTTGAACTGAAAGAAGACAATATTGTTGGGTTGGTTTTTTTTTTTTCTCCTTTGTTTTTATTGTTCTTAGTTTATTTATTTTATGCTGCTTCCTGTTTTTAAAGACTAAGGACCGAATATTACTGCTAAAAATGAAAAAAAAAAACCAAAACTTTTTATATTTTGACCTGTTTAATTTTCCCCCTAATGCACTTGTGATTTCTGTTTCTCTCTTCCAGTTCTTCCTTTGTTCGGTCTATGTCCCGATGTGCACAGAGAAGATTAACATCCCCATAGGTCCCTGTGGTGGCATGTGCCTCTCTGTCAAAAGAAGATGCGAACCCGTTTTGAAAGAATTTGGATTTGCCTGGCCAGACAGCCTGAACTGCAGCAAATTCCCACCCCAGAATGATCACAACCACATGTGCATGGAGGGCCCAGGAGACGAGGAGGTTCCTCTTCACAGTAAGACCTCTTTGCAGCCCGGGGAAGAGTGCCACAGCATGGGATCTAACTCGGATCAGTACATCTGGGTGAAAAGAAGCTTGAACTGCGTCCTGAAGTGCGGCTACGACGCTGGTCTCTACAGCAGGTCAGCTAAGGAATTCACGGATATCTGGATGGCTGTGTGGGCCAGTCTTTGCTTCATCTCAACTGCCTTCACAGTCCTGACCTTCCTGATTGATTCATCCAGATTTTCCTACCCGGAGCGCCCAATCATATTTTTGAGCATGTGCTACAATATTTATAGCATTGCTTATATTGTGAGGCTAACTGTGGGCCGGGAAAGGATATCCTGTGATTTTGAAGAGGCAGCAGAACCTGTTCTTATCCAAGAAGGTCTTAAGAACACAGGATGTGCTATAATTTTCTTGCTGATGTATTTTTTCGGGATGGCTAGCTCCATCTGGTGGGTTATTCTCACATTGACATGGTTTCTGGCTGCCGGACTCAAGTGGGGCCATGAAGCTATAGAAATGCACAGCTCTTATTTTCATATTGCAGCCTGGGCTATCCCCGCGGTGAAGACCATCGTCATTTTAATTATGAGACTAGTAGATGCAGACGAGCTCACCGGTCTGTGCTATGTTGGGAACCAGAACCTAGATGCGCTGACAGGCTTTGTCGTCGCTCCGCTTTTTACCTACCTGGTCATTGGGACTTTATTCATTGCAGCAGGACTAGTGGCCTTATTTAAAATCAGGTCTAATCTCCAGAAAGATGGAACTAAAACTGACAAACTGGAAAGGCTAATGGTCAAAATCGGTGTCTTTTCAGTGCTGTACACCGTCCCGGCAACATGTGTCATTGCCTGTTATTTCTATGAAATCTCCAACTGGGCCATTTTCCGCTATTCAGCAGATGATTCTAACATGGCAGTGGAGATGCTCAAAATCTTCATGTCCCTCCTGGTGGGTATTACATCAGGTATGTGGATCTGGTCAGCCAAAACTCTGCACACGTGGCAGAAATGCTCAAACAGACTGGTGAACTCAGGGAAAGTGAAACGGGAGAAGAGAGCAGATGGTTGGGTGAAACCTGGGAAAGGGAATGAGACCGTGGTATGAGAAAAGGAGGACAGCCTGATGGTCTGACTGCTGTCCTGTGGAGGACTGATCACGTGTAAGCATTGTCGTGTAAATGTTGAGAGTAGAGTAGGGAGATGGTTACACAACCTGTCTCTGGGGGATGGAAAAAAAAAAAAAGCCTTAAAGAATAAACAGCAAAAAGATCATGCTGCAGATACAATAGCCATAAACCATGTTGCCCAAAATAGGAAAGCCCAGGGAGGCTTTAAAAGCTGTGAAATATCCAAACACGTTATCTTTTTTAAATTTTTTTTTTTTTTTAAGTGGGATGCAATGTACTGAAGTCTTTAAAAGCTGAGGAACTGTAGCCTACCGCTGTCTTACAGCTGATGGAGGAAAGGTTGTCTGGGGTCAAATTTTGGCTGATTTAAGGTCCAGTTATCAGGAGATGAAGCACCCAGGACCTCAGTTATATGTCTTCTTTCTGAGTTCAGCATTGTGAAGGAAGCACTTGCTGAGGGTTGTGTCTTTATGCTCTGGGGAATTCTGTTGCTCCCATCTGCTGTATAAGTCAGCCAAGGATCAGGTCCTCCAGCAAATACCAAGTGGACTTTCCAGGTTTGAGAGTTGCCCATGATGAGTAGGATTTAGCGATGTATTAGTGAGGATGATTCTTTGAGTCACTTGATAGTCTAATAATAATTTTGACTCACTCACTGTCTGTAACCTGGTTTGACTTGAGAGTTGACTCTGCCTTGGGCAGGAGTTTGGACCTTCCTAGGTCCCTTCCCAGGTCCCTTCCCACCCATATTATTCTGTGGTTCTATCAATAGTTCAATTTTTTAAAAGCTTTATTCAAGGCCACTGTCAGAAGTAGAAGAGTCAGTGGGAGCCGGGAAACTTTTTATGGTCTTCTGCATTGATTATTTTTATTTGTCTGCCTCCATTCCCGTCCCTTCAGGTGCTTCTGCTATTTCCAGCAGACTACTTTATTCTGCTGCACTTAACAGCTTTAAATAAAGTCTTACTATATAGTGTTCCTTCCTCCAGGAAAGAGAAAAATGAGTTGAGGGTCTCTTCAAACAATGCCAGTTTTCTCCAAGTAAACTTATCTGGCTCTCTCTGGAGACCAATTGCATGAAGCAATTAAGTCTTAATGTATTTCATTCAGTGTGATGGTATCTCTGCAGACGCCAGTCTGGGGAGAAGTGAAATGTTAAGTTCCTTGGCAGCCTCATGTTCACACAGATCAGTTGTATAATTATGTGTGTCAGTTACAATTAAAAGAACATTCTCAGCCCATGACATCACAGTACAGCTGACTGCCTCACAAGGATGCTCCAATTTCTCACCGATAGCCATGGAGATTTTTTAAAAAATATATATTTACATGCAGAATGCAAGCAGGCATTCAGTCCTCAGGAATGACAGGAGAGATTTCCAGCTTTTGTAAAGGGATCCTGAGAGAAGAGGAGAGATCCAACTTCTTGGTGAATAGTGCTGTTTCATAGCAACTGTTGAGTTTTCCTATCCTTTTATTTGAGGAGGCATTGGCTTGTGTTCATGGGGAGCTTGAACCTCGCGTCAGGCGCTTGTCTGGCTAATAAGGAAGGTAATGCAAATAGAAATATCCCAGAAGCACTTAAGAGAACACTGTTCTGGTGCTCTATCCCTTTGAAGGACCTTTGGTTTTATCTGTGTGCCCTAAACTTTTGCTTCGTTTGTTCATCTGGAGCTTGGTCAGCTGTGGAGCATCCCCGTGGTGCCCCAACTTGCACAAGCTTCGAGGGCAGCTGAGAACAGGCACTGCTTTATTGACAGTCCTCGCTTTTCACACAGGTGCCCCATGTGCTTCCCAAACCACAATTCATTCCAGCTCTGGCTGCGAGCACTAATCTGTCCCAGAAGCGTGTATTGTTTCAATGTCAATGTTGAAACATGTGCTAGAGCACTTTTTTTCTTAACAACAGCAAAAAAAATCCAAACCCCAAACAAACCCTAATTGCAGTCTTTGCGGTTGGGCTCCCTCTCCAGCAGAACAAGTGACAACTTGACACATTGTGCTTGAGACGCACAAGCATTGTCTTGGCCAATGCCGCATACCAGCCAAGCTTTTTCATCATCTCCGTGAAGTCTCTTGCTATTAGTGTTGTGTTTGGTTCTGATGATGCCTCTGTGGACAGGACAAGGAGTTCTGCAAGTCAGGGAGATCTTCAGATGGCTGAGCTTTTCCATCATGCAACCTTTCTCCTGGTGCAGCAAGGGATGTGAAGTCAGCAGGGGTGAGGACACAGTATGAGCCTTTTCTTGTAACCTAGTATTGGGCTATGTCAAGTTGTCATGTTCACTCAAGTGTCCTTCACTCTGAAATGGCTTGGATACTCTCCTGGCCAATGCGACCCACGTTTGACCTAACTGGTGGAATAAACAGTGGTTTTTAACCATGCTATGTACACAGAAGTGAGTGTTAAGTAGTATCTTGTTATCGGTCTGTGCATCTTTACGTGTGACCCCATGGACTGTGACAAATGGATGTCCCTGGTGATATGAGACATTGGCAGTGAGTTGGATGAGGATAGCACCGTGTGGCTGTATGAGGGACCTGGGGGGATATTCTGTTAAAGTTTGTGTGGGACTTAATACTATGGGAAAGAGGTGAGCTGGGGAGAGACACCAGCTGCTTGTTCCTGAAGGAACATTTTTTTGCAAGCATTCAGGGGAACACTGTACCAACCCAAAGCGAGTTTATCTGTTGTAGCATTGAAACTGTTTCATACATTCATCCACATGCATTTACCTTGCTCTGCTTCAGGGCTGTGTGAGTGGAAAGTCACAGCGGACAGCCTAAGACCCAGGGGCTGCGGGCAGTGGGTATTGGCAGCTCCTATGTTCTTTCATTTAAATGTTGTTATGAATTTAAAGCCAAAAAATGTGTGACTAATCCTGTCTCGGAAGTGCAGTTGCTGTGGTTATACAACTAGAAACTTTACAGCAGTTACCTTCCTTGTGCAATCCCTGCTCCCTTTTCCCTGCCCCCGATGTGTGCTCTTCTCACTGCAGGTTTCAGAAGCATGTCGGAGAGGTACAAGCTTTGCTCTTATGTTAAACAGACAAGTTAGCTATTTTTTCTGAATTTTAAGGAAATAGACACTGATTATTTTGGGGTGTACAGAAAATATATCTGCTTCAATGTATGTACTGTAAATTTCTAATTTATCACTGTAAAAAAACCAAACAACTTTGCTATTTAATTTTTATATCAAAATAAAATTTTAACCTCTGTGGATAACTAAGGTGTTCCTGGCAACCCTCATGTTCTTGGTGAGTTTGTTTCTTAAATTTGCTTCATTGTTGTTGGAAGTGGTTTTTCCCCCTGGAGGATGAAGGACTGAAGTGCTCAGATGTGGTGAAGGGATGCTCCAAATGGGTTAATCCAGCATGGTTTGGATCTAAGTACATGTTGCGAGAAGTAGCTGAGAACAAATCGCGCTTGGGCAGCAGTAAAAGTACACACATGATTTAGGGCTTGCATGTGGGGTGGACAGAAACCCTTGCAAAGGTGGCACACAGATTCTAGCTGCTGGCTGGGGATGCTGCTGGAGCTTTGGGACTGTCCAAGCATGTCCCCAAAACCAAACAGGAGTTCAAAGATGGAAGCACAAGTATCTGCTGCTGTGATATGACTCCTGGGGAGAGCAGAACCACCTGCAGGGCTCCTTTTTATTTTCTATAGTATGGAATGTGTATATCCAAAGATGCTCTGAGCATTCCAATCTGGGGCATATGGTGGAGGAAGGCAGCGGTATCACCTGCATATTGAGTATTTGAGAGCTGTTAGTGGCTTTTAGAAGGGGCAAATTCTGCTCTTAGTAACATACATGAAATTATTTTACTCCTAGGGGTTAATTTCAGCCCTTCAGAGAACATATTCAACCAGTTGTCTACATTTTTTTGCCTTTTTTTTAATTAAGCCTATTAGTACCCCACTTATTTTTTCATTTCTTCTTGCCATTTCTGTTCACGGTTATAATGTACTGTGGCATCATGAAGTTCCTTCTTTTTGTGGGAATAAAAGGAGTTTCCTCTTTGTGTGTGTCTACATCCCTCACCAGTTTCACTGACACTGATACTACTCACCATCCAAAGCCACTTAATCATCTCCATCAGGAAGCATTCTGTGTACAGGATTACTTAATTCGCATAATGTTATTCTATCAAGAACCTAAATCAGGCTAGAGTGGATAATAGTGAGGATGTGCTATAAAGACAGTCGGAATTATCACCTGTGTATTTGTAGCTAATCACATTTTGAAGAGCAGCATCTAAAACTGTAATTAGAGTGATTTGCTCATGTGTTTGGCAGCTCATTGCTGTAATGTTCTCAGGTTGGTGATTAATGAGATCCCTGAAACTAAGGAGTCTTTAATATATCTACAGTTAAACGTAACAAGCGTGAAAGAAAAGAGCTTCTGGGTGACAGAGCAGGATCTTACATTTGTCTTTGGGCTATTCACGCTACCAGAGATCCTCAGGCATAGGCCCATTGCACAGCCCTGTAGCACCTGTGTCTCTGACGCTCTGTAGTGGCCTCTTTGGAACTCTTGGGCTAATTGGCTCATAATATAAGCCAGGGGCTTGCAGCCTCTGTCTCAACCAAAGCTGGTTCAGCCAGATCACCAAATACTAATGTAGTTTGAATTCAAAGCAGAATATTTCTACACGATTGCAAAGTCAGCGCTGGCTGCAGCAGTGACGGGGTGCATCCTAGTCCAGTCTGGAGCTGCGTTGTGCCATCCTCCCACTGCACCTCACAAAGAATGGGCTACAGGATGGGTGCAGACCAGGCAGCTTTCAGCTGATGCTGAGCTGGTACAGTAGATCCCATATCACTGTTTCCTGCAGCTGGGAAATGATTTCTGGCCAGAGGTCCTGCGCATCCTGGCAGACTCCAGCTGTTGTAACAGCTCTGTGTTAACAACCATATGTTTTGTTTTACACTCTGGGAGCAGGCTACCAAACAGTCACCACGGGGCTGGAAGAGCACAAAGGTGGCTTAGAGGGTAGCAGCAGCGAATGAGGACTAACACGCTAAGGCATCACTGGGAAGCTATTGTTCTGTTTTCCTAGTTTTTTGGGGAACCAGGGCCTCCCATTGTTCCAGATGTTAGGTACAAAACTAGAGTAAAAAGCTTAAACTCAGGCACAGCAATTATTGCACTGCAATGTTTTACTGTAATTTGTAACTTTTGATTTTGTGGCCATATTTACTTGCCAGAAGCAAGAGTGCTGATTAATTAGATCCACTTCAGAGGGTTTGGGGAACAGAAGCTTAACTTTAATTTTGTCTGTTTTCTAAACAATTGTTTAAAACAGTAAAAACCCCACAACAGTTACCCATGACTTGTCGATACACTAGTGAGATAAATATCTTCATTTTGTATTTCCATCAGCATTTAGCTCGTTTCCTGCCTGGTTCTCTCATTTCCTGAGCTTACTCTGAGGAAGGGAAAAACATCCTTCCTGCAAAATCGATGCGAATCATCTGACAATCTGCTTCTACAATATAAAGGTTTGAAACATTATTGTGCAGAGAAACAGCTATTAAATGTTTTAATGGATGAAGTGAAGTATTTTCTTCTGAAACAACTCCAAGACACTCTCACTGAAGTGCTTGATAAGGGATGATAAGTGAAGTGCCATGGAAAGGCAGGAACTGAGTCTTTTCAGGGATTTTTGTTGCATTTTAGGGTCTTTTGCTTTGCAGTAAGGGGTGGCTGACATCTAGTGGCAGCAGCACCCTGGTCCCAGCTCCTAACCACTGCTCTCCAGTTCCGTTCCTCACTCGTGTTCAGGACATTCCCAGGGTGTTGCTGGGGGCAGATTTGATTTTTGTGGCGTTGTAAAGCTGGGATGTAAAGCAGGGAGCTGCTGCTGGGCTGAGGCTCCTCACCTCTGCCAGATCCCCAGCCCTGTCAGGCTGCTCCCTGACCCGTGTTGCATCACTCTGGGGAGGGTTGGTATCTCTTTGGTAAGACCAACACTATTGAAGGCTTTCACAGAATCACAGAACGATTTGGGTTGGATGAGACCTTTAAAGGTCATCTAGTCCAATCCCCCTACAGGGAGCAGGGACATTTTGAAGTAGATCCGGTTGCTCAGAACTCCATCCAACCTGACCCTGAATCTTTCCAGCGATGGAGTATCTACCGCCTCTCTGGGAAACCCTGAGAGGTTTCACCACCCTGGCTTTCTTCCTGGCTCTTAATGTTGCACCCATTAAATGGATATTCTGAGGCAATGGGGTGCAGCAACAGGAGGACTGTCCATTCCCTCCTTCCATCAACTCTCCAAACCAACATCTGGAAAGCTGAGGGCAAAGCGAGGCATGTACAGCAGCTGTTGGTGGTGAAGGCTTTGCCTAGCAGCACATCTACCAGCTCTGGGCCATACATGATGGTTTGTACCAAGTCCATCAGCTAAGGAAATAACAAGCTTACCTTCTCTTTAATATTAATCTCTCCCTCTTGCTCAGCCCTGCGCTCGGGGCTGGCATGGTGTGGCATTAGCAAGTTGCTAACATTACTCACAGAAAAAAAAATAAAGACCTGATAACACGGTAGCTTGGCAAAAGGGCCAAAGGGACATCTGTCCCCTGCTGTGCAAGAGAGGCTGCCGGTAGCAGAAGCCAGCAGCATATATACTCCGAAAAGTTCATTCAAAAAATTTAACACGATCTCTTCCTTGACCTCATGTTAGATATATTTAAAAGAACGAGGACTGGGAGAGCACACTAGAAAGGAAAGCTTCCAACCTGAGATGACAGCCTTTCTTCTTTCTACTGCCATTTGGCAGCTCTGGGAAAAAAACAGCAGGCCCCAGGCAGAAAGCAAAAAACATTCGAAGAGTCACATGCAAGAGAACCCAAATAAAACCGTAGCATCATTTTGAAAGGTAAGGACTGTGAGAGAGGCCTGGAAATGGGAAAGAAGTTTTCTCAGAGGAGAAGGGAATATATATATATAATGCCGAAAAAATCAGCTACAGAGGCCCCAGCGTATGAAAGTTATGACAAACAACAATACCATTGTACTCACAAAACAATCATGTTTCTACAGCTGTGGCCTGAGCAGAGCCAAAAGAAATGAGGAGCCATCCCTGTTTCCCTGGAGAAGGGTTTTATAACCAAAGCAGGGAAAGGGGCAGGTCTCCTCCTGCAACACCAGTAAATCATCCTGTCAGAGTCAGCAAAGCCAGCCCTCAGCTTGCATTGGATGAGCTGAGTTTCTCTTCTGCGAGCTTGTGAGGTCCTTCCCTTTCTAAAATGCCCAAGAGCAGCGTCTGCGTCTGCAAAAGCCCTGCCAGCTTCAGAATGCGCCAAGAAGCTGCACAGCGCCACTTCCCTTCCTTTTTCTTTTTTGGGGATTTTTCTAATTTTGGCTGTGAAAAGTCAAGTCTGAGAGATGTGGCCACCAGCCCAGTCCCCCTTGCTTGTGTGGCCTTTCCAGTAGCTATGCTCTGCAGCCTCATGACTCCCTCCCACAGCCTGGGCTCCCATCAGGAGTCAGGAGTTTGCAGACCCGTTCTCCAATCTGCTACTGAGTTGCTGTCTCGTGTCACAGAGGTGATGGCCTGGCTGTGGCAGACTAAGAAAGCAGGATTCAAGAGCTGCCATGGCTGTTGGGACATAAGTGATGATAGGATGAGAGGAAATGGCCTCAAGTTGCACCAGGGGAGGTTTAGATTGGGTATTAGGAAAAATTTCTTCACAAAAAGGTTTGCAAAGCCCTGAAACAGGCTGCCTGGGGAAGTGGTGGAGTCACCATCTCTGGAGATATTCAAAAGACAGTGCAGCAGGTGTGGTGCTTAGGGACATGGTTTGGTGGTGGACTTGGCAGTACTGGGTTAATAGTTGGACTCAATGATCTTAAAGGTCTTTTCCAATCTAAATGATTTTACACTTCTATGATAGTACTTCAGTACCAGACCATGCAGAGGAAGGCAATGCACGGGTATGCAAGGAGTGCCCTCCACACCTCCCTAGCTCTGCTAAAGCAACTGAAGCAGAAGAGGCACAAGTTTTTAAATACTCAGATTTGAAAGCCTTTCCCTGCTACCCCAGAAGAACCCAACCAACCTCCTAGTGACAGAAGAAAGACTAAGACGTTTGAGGATCTGTTGGCCCACAGAGGCACACAGAGTGGGATGAGCAGGAGAAAAATCTCCATCTGAATAGATTTACAACAAAAATAAATCCTAGCACTTTGAATCTTGTTCCCTACTGCACATGGCTCATCATTCCACCCCTATCTTCTAAATTTCTAGGAAGCACTAGAGTTGGTAGATGCAGGGCTGCCACATGCCAGCTGCTGAAGAAGATGGAGCTGCTGCCTACACAGCAGTACCAATGGTGAGGAGCAGCTGGGAACCAAGACTGCCTTTCCTGGCTAGCCAGGTTCCTTTGGGCAGCCTTTGGAGGAGTATAGATGTGACCAGGGTTTCCAGAGCCACACCATGTTCTTGTGCTAACACATTAATTCCCCTGGATGCGGAAGGAAAAAAAAAAGAAAAATCTCCTTGATAACACAGAGGCTGAAAAACAAGCTGGGCTTAATTCCTGTAGAGCAGAAGAAGGACCAAGACACCAGAGAGATGCAAACTCAGAGAGCATGGAAGGAGAGCTCCATCATGCTGCACAGCGTGGGCAGATGTCCATCCCCAGGCCAGCCTTGGATGGTCAGCACTTCCACAGGGCTGCTGGTAAAGGGACAGCACAAGACACCTCAAAGGTGTGGGGTATTTAAACTAATCTGGACACCACAGCCCAAAGCAGATGAGGCAGCACCCAACTATTAGCAGAGCTGAAGAGTCAGTAGCTGCCAGCAGAGGCAAAAACTGAAAGATTTTTAATTAATGCAGCCATTTGCAAAGTGCATGTCTATCCACAGCTGATCATCAAATCGTTTATGTTGGAAAAGGCCCTTAAGATCATTGAGTCCAACTGTTAATGTAACACCCCTTAGCCCTTTTTTATTCATGGCTTAATATGCTCTAATCATGTCCTCACACTAACAGGAACACTTTAAGCTGGCATTGGAACAGGACAAAACCAGCATATCTCAGCTCAATCTAATATTGGCTTGGAGGTGCTTGCCAGCTTCAAGCCACAACCTCAGGTTCCTGTTTCATACTTTAAACCACTTAACATCTACTGGAGGTGAGGGAAAGTGGTTTTGGCTGTGACTACAACATAGCATGTTATACCCATGAAGGTAATAGCCGTTTGTCTGGTAAATAAACAGAAAAAAATAATTACTATTCATCTTGGCTGGGTTCAGTAACCACTAACTTGGCCATAACTAACCATAAAATTGGTTACAGTCTGGTTGCCTTATTCATTCAATTCCCTTAGGGCTGGGCTTGGTTCTGGGAGGTCTACCTGCAATTCAGCAGGGCCCTATAAATCTGGATTTCTATAGTTATCACTCTTCAAATAGGAACACATGAGGACAGGCTTATTCATTTCTGTCATTTCACTAAAAATCTCTGTGTGGTTTTTATTTTTAAATTATTCTACACAATGTGAGTATAATTTAGTTGGATCAGCTATCTCGCCAACTTTGCTGAACAACTTTAACACATCAGCAGGAGAAAAACGGATTTATCTTCAAAAACTTTGATTTTTGCTCTTCATTCGAAGTATTTCAACTGAAATTTGGTGGTAATAAATATCATTTGATTGATTACTCCCAAAATATTGGCTCTGATCTGGAGTGTTTGCTCAGTGACCAACCCCAGAGTACTCTGAAATCATGAGGGTGTTGTTGACTAGCTTGATGGATGCCAGACTGTTGAACAGGAGGAAGGCTTCAATAAATCATTTCTGACGTTAACCTTGTAGAAACAAATTCCCATTGGTATTTGGGTTAGTTCTGCTGCCAGTGCTTGTGCAAACACTGCAGGACAGAATTCACAGTGCTATCTTTCTGTGACCAGTTTTGCAAACAAAAGTTCCTGATCTGCATTTCCAGGCAAAGTCAATGAGACAGGCAGGGATGAAAAAAAATGTGCTTTGTTTATTCAAACAACTGTTAATGTGTCATTAGCAAATATGCATGACACTTTCATAACAGATTTTGGGATTGATTTAAAAGACGAAAAAAAAGTAATAAAAGAAAGCAGGCACTGGCTATGCAATGAAATGTAATTTTTATTTGTATAAATGACCAGAATGTTCCAAATGTCCAGCATCTGGCATCTGTACATTTTGTACGTGATATTTTTAGTGTAATCTCTGTCTATGCCACAAAATTTTCCCTACAGTTTGTTGTTTAGCATAGTGATTAAGATAGTATAGGTCGAGTTTCTTAAACTATCGTGAGATAAAGGTGAACATGGAAACCTGTTTCTGAGGACAGATGCACTAAGTTGGTAAGAAGCAAGTACACGGTACATATATATACATACATATCATATTCTTAATTTAAAATTCTCCTGATGATAACCTTGTGAGGAACTGCCATAATCTCTTCAAGAACAAATTCAACAAAACCCATAATTGCAAAAGCTCTAGTGGAACATCACTCTGCAAGGACAGGGACCCGCTTTCATTTGTACTATGACGAACTGTGGCTGCTTGGCTGATCAACACTGCCTGAGGTCTGCCAGCATGTGGGGATGTCACATCACCACCACAAAGGGCTGGCTGAGACCTGAAACCCCACTGATGTCCCACCAGTTTCAAAGCTGGGCTCTGAATTGCTGTCTGTTTCTAAACAGAAAATCTCTTCTAACAGGAAGTCCTGAAAACTCATTTTTAGATTTTGAGGGCCAGGTGAGTACTTCCAGACCCAGGATGAATCTTGGATATTCTGGAGATCCTTTATGAAGCTCAGCCACTTTCCCACTCTCCATTACTTCTGTTGAGAAGAAGCAGGATAATCTTGCTTCTGCCACTAAATTAAGTAGGAGGCTCTGACCTCCTTTTGAGGGCAGGACTTTGTCCCGGTTCACCTCTTAGAGAAGACTGTGAGTTAGACTCTCCTGGTACGTGATGTGAGCAGGCTGCTGAGTCCCACACAGCTCTGAGGGGGTGTCCAGGGGACCAAGGATATTTGTGCTGCAGAAGCACTGCTCTCTGCTCATGCTCCCACGTGGTCCTGCCAGGCACAGCTCCCACGAATGCATCCCCCAGGGTTTCTGCCTGGTGGGCCACATACTCGTGGACGGAGAAGGGTGTTCTAAGGCAGCAAAAGCCCAAAGAAAATCTTCCAGGCTGGGGTGTCCAGCTGCTGTACCTGACACAAATAAATAACAGCAGTCTGCCCAATCTGGGGTGGACCTTTCCACCAAACATACCGCAGAGCCAGGGAAAGTTTTATTTCTCTATAACACAAAATGTCACTCCCTTAAAGAGACAAAAAACACCTCTGACCTCAGCAGAGCCTGCCGCAAATACTCATTAATAAAACGCCATGCTTTCCTGACTGCTCCTGAAACTTTTGCCACATGTTAAGCCCCTCAGCAAGGGGTTGGTTCCATGATTTCAGGGGTCCTTTTTCACAAAGATAGATTAAAATTCTGCCTTTGACAAATTAACAGGAAAACTTCCCTGGTGTTTGTTAGCAGGTGGTTCTTCCCACATCACCAGACTCAAAGTCCCATGGAAACATGTTATTTTTACTTGGCAGAAAGGCGAAAACAACTGATCGAAACGTGAGAAACCAGCATGTGAGACTGACAGACCACACTGCCCACTAACTGGCCATCATTCATTCATACAGGCAGTTGCAGTGAGAGGGAAAGAAGTGGGGATTTTCCCTTCTGGGAACATCAGTCTGGAGAAAAACAGACCCAAAGTCTGCACTCACTACTCAGCAGCAGAACCAAGGCAGCCTCATGCTACCAACCACCATTGGACTCTCTGGTGTGTCTCAACTGCAGAGATTTCAGCAAAGGACCACAAAGATGATGCAAGGAACTGGAATATCTCTCCTATAAAGAAAGACAGAGAGCACGGACTGTTCAGCCTGGAGAAGAGAAGGCTCAGGGAGAGATCTCATCAATATATATGTAAATACATAAAGGCAGGGTGCAAAGAAGAGGGAACCAGATTCTTTTCAGTGTTGCTCAGTGTTAGGACCAGAGGCCATGGACACAAAATGAAACACAGGAGGTGCTGTCTGAACATCAGGGAAAACTTTTTCTTTGTTGACCGAGCACTGGCACAGGTTGACTGTAGGTGCTGCGGACTCATCATCCTTGGGGATATTAAAAACGCAGTTGGATATTGTCCTGTGCAACCAGCTCTAGGTAGTCCCACTTGAGCAGGAAGGTTGGACGAGATGACTTCTAGAGGTCTATTCCAACCTCAACCATTCTGTGAGCCTGTGACTCCTGCCAGACAAGCCTACAGCTGTGACAGTGGGAGAAATCTTCCATTCACACCCTGGAAAATGAATTTCCTGGTGATGACACAGGACTTTCTCTCCTATCCCCAAGTCAATCTTCTTTCCACCCTGCTGATAGGAAGTGTGCTCACCAAATCAAAGTGTAATGGCTGCAAATTCAAGAGGAGGTTTTCATTTCTGAGCTGCCCCTTTCTTTCGGTGGCAACAGACTGATGTGTTCCCATGGGTAATCCCCACAATGCCTGCAAGACCAAGTCAAGGAAACAAATCTAATGTCAGCAGCAGCTGCCTGCATCATGTCTTGAAAATCTGTGGGGTTCTGCAAACTGAAAAAAGGTTAAAGGCTGTATTCCAGTTAGCATCCTTCATGATCCTTTTGTTTTTAAATTAATCCAGGAATGAGGAATAATGAAGAAATTCTGTTGTCAGTTTAACTAAATAATGAAGAAATTCTGTTGTCAGTTTAACTATGTGTAAGCAGTGTTATCCTAGAAGCAGTCACACCACAACCTTATCCTGTTCCCCTTTACCGAGGGAACCAAGAGGTGCATTTCTTCAAGTCCCAGGGTGTTCAGACTTTCTTTAAATGCTGTAAATGTTCAGTTTTATGGATTGCGTAGAAAGCTTTTCTGTTGGAACAACTGAAGAGGTTGCCCCTCAGGAGCGAAAGGACAACCTTATCCCAAGGCACAGGCCTGACCACTTGGAAGGAGGAAAGAATTTGTCAAAATAAAGCAAGAATGTCTGGAATTTTACCTGGTTTCGAGATATGGAGGTGGACTCTGCAAGCAGAGAGGGGCTGCTCAGAGATGTCATCCTATCGGCCTCTTTGCTTTCTGTACTTTTGGCTCCATGGCATTCAGCTACAACCGCTCTTTGGGTCCTTGTTCTCTTGACATATTTGAAATGACAAGTGCAATTTACACTGCTTAGAAGTAAAAAAATATTTAGATGCAAGCTCGAGCTGGCGTAGGAAGAGCACTTTTAAGTCTGAAAAATCATCACAAAGATTGTAAGGATAAGTTTTTATTCCTCCTGACACAGTTAAAAGAAGAGTAAGAATCTCTGGCATCTCTTGATTCAGGGTAGATTTGGAACAGTTTTCTCCTGGTTTAAGTATAAAGGCTGAGTATTTTGTAGATTTGTGCTGCTAATACCCTGCACAAGGCACATAGAAGCTCCCCTGCTTACTGCTAAAGTGTGCTCAACTCTAAGACCTATGTCCACTCCATTGGCTTAACTGGGACCAACTGACTCATGAGCTGACATGTATTTATCTACCTGTTCTGTTCCAGCAGCACAAATGCACCCACTGGCTCGGCTCTGGGCAGATAAAGCAGCTTTGATAAGAGGTCTGTCATATCAACTGCACATCGCGTACTTCGGCAAGCTGCCATGCTCACAACCGACTCGTTTTATTTGCATTTTGCTCTCAGTGGTGTGAATTATGCCTCAACCAGTTCTTTCATTTGCTGGCATTCCCATAACTCCCCTATGAAAATCTGTACCCAAGCAAGCTGTTCTTCCATCCTATTGCCCTCATGCTTTTTTGATTATCTTACTTTACATAATTTTACGGCCTTTCAGGAGAAGGTTCTGATGCACCTTCTTAGTAGGGCCATCCTACACAGAGAGCCAAAAGGAGATGTTTTGGAGGTTATTCAAGACTGTGAGAATCTCTCACATGAAGACTTCCATAGACCATGCCAACTGGGGCTTCTGAAGGCGTCAGTCCCTTCTGACACTGGAAGCTTAAGTCTTGCTCTTTGCTACTAAGGATCTGCCAGACTTGCTTATGTCCTGCCAATACATGATTGTCAACTTTTATACAAAATCTGCCACCCCAGCCCTCTTCCTATGCCTCCCCAGGCTTTGTAAATCTTTCACTACAGTTTCTATCATGTATTTACAAAGGTTTGTGACCTTTAACTGTAGTCAATCATTCCCCATGGTCTCATTTGTGTCTTACCCCCTGCAGTACCTTCATCACACTGCCATTGCTTGTAAATGATTTACCCAGAGCTTGCAGAGCACCGACTGTCTCCCTAGCTGCATGCACAGCTCCCTTGCCATTCTACTCTGGCTTAGACTTCCAAGATTTCCTGATGTCTCATTCAGGTCTCCTTGCCTTCTGTTACATCGTCACTTTCTTCTCCTCTTCAGGTACCCAGCTGTGTTAAACTCTGGACATGAACTGTGGTACATACAAGTGCAAAGTGCACAGTAGCTCCTGTGGATGGAGGAGTGCAGGTCACTGGCATGGCATTCTGACATGGTCTATTTAAACACACCCTCACACACATATATGTTTATATATCTGCATGTGGTCACAAAGTTTGCATGCATTATTAGTACCTGGGTCTATTTCGCATATGAAGTTGAGTGTTATTAATGTCAGCTCTATCTCCCATCCTCTGTGCTTTTGTCAGAACATTTTTTAAATGTCCAAACAATCTTTAAAGTGAATTTAGTAAATATCAAATTAAATTAAAGCTAAATACTGCATTTGAAATCTAAATCTAAGTAAAGTGAACTTAAATTTAGAAATGATTGAAAGAGACCTGTGGTAAGAGACACTGCTAGTGAGAATGTTCTGTCTCTGTACATGGAAGATATTCATCCAGCCATCATCACCAGGACACTGTCAGGATCACTGCAGCATCTACACCTAAAGCAGGGGCTTGGATCCCAACCTGGAGGCCTGTAAACTATAAATTTAATATTTCACTCTTAAACACTGCTGCATCTAATTTCCTTGGTTTCCTTGGTTCTGAATGCTTAAATGAGGTTGGCAATAGAAATGCCTACTACTGCAGTCTCTAGTCAAGCATAACATATTAAAATTTGTATTTTAGGAGGATAATCGACACCAGCAGCCCATCTCATTGCTGGAAAAGTTTGTTTAATATTAGGGATAAGCCTCTGGAAAGCAAGTCATCCACTGTGATAAATAAACTGTTTGCCTGGTCAAAAAAGTCAATCTGTCAGTAAAAGTGGATACATTTATTGGCCACATCCACTGAGCCTTGGATTAAGTCACAGGTCAGACATAATACCACAGCAATCATTGCCCGACAAAGCTGCAGATGGACTGCAGAGGTTTGAGGGCACATGGACACAGGAGCCAGAAACCAGGCAGAATGCCCACAAACAAGCCTGCTTGCTTAGGCTGAGTCTGAGCACAAGTGTTTTAACCCTGCTTAAAAGTGAGGCAAAATCCACAGATTATTGCATGAAGGCAATTGTGAATTTCAAACCAAACCCCAGCAACAGTCTTAATCATCTAAACTGATTTTAAGGTGAGTGGTTGAGTTTCTGTAAGGTTGCCACATGCCCATTGCACAGTGGCTGTCGGAGACAAGAAAAACCCACTGGTGTGGATCAGGAGGAGACCTGCAGGGAGTCTTAGCAGAGCAAAATTTTTCTTAAATACATGGAGATCCTTTAAAAAAGTATTCTGATGCTCTCATTGGTGCTCTTATAGGAACCTGGTGCCCTTTTCCTATCCCCGATGGGGTCTGAAGACCTACATGGCACTCTCAAGGACCATGGCAGTGGCATTGAGTGCACCCTCAGCAAGTNAAGCAGGAGCCAGGCGCCTGTTCGCGTGGAGGACGAGTTTAGTTGTGAACACACAAGTTCCTCTCAGGG
Source organism: Todus mexicanus (assembly GCA_013389965.1). Taxonomy (NCBI): domain Eukaryota; kingdom Metazoa; phylum Chordata; class Aves; order Coraciiformes; family Todidae; genus Todus; species Todus mexicanus. Next base: position 12,957 of record WEIS01061004.1, on the reverse strand, counting down.
CGTCCGCAACGCTGGCATATGTGGAGCTGCCCAGGGGCAAGGCTGGTTGCTTTGACCTCTTTAGGAAGAAGTTCTTTACTGTGAGGGTGATGAGATGCTGGAACAGGTTGCCCAGGGAGGTGGTAGAAGCCCCATCCCTGGAAGCCTTTAAGACCAGGCTGGATGGGGCTCTGAGCAACCTGATCTAGTGGGAGGTGTCCCTGCCCATGGCAGGGGGATTGAAACTAGATGTTTGAGGTCCCTTCCAACCCTGACGATTCTATGATGCTATGATTTTATGGGAACAGCTCCTGGCTGCCCGGGACCTCGCGTCTGTGACCACTAGGTGTCACGGTTGTCCCACAGAAGCCACCCTGTCCCAACGCACTGGCAGCAGCGAGAGGGTCCCATTCTCTTGGCTGCCAGAAACCAGAGTCCTGATGCAACCATGAGGAGGAGGCAAAGCCTATGCCAGGCTCTCCCCTGCCTCCACAGAGAGGGAACAGAGATGGGGGCTTCCCAGGGTGTCACCAGGGCCCAAGGCCTGTCTCCAGCACTGCACACCGAGGGCAGGGAATTGGAGGTGCAGGACTGGTTTTTTACACTGGCTTGCTAAAGCGTGTTCATAAGACGGAACGTCTCATAAAGCAGGGTTCACATTCCCCAGACATCTCAGTTTACAGTCTCTGCACATGCTCCAGGACAATTTACTATTTATTTAACGTGGCTGGCCGGCATTGCACCCAGTGCTTCAGGTTAAGTTTCACAGGTGTACTACAATGGCGTCAGCAAGAGTTTCAAAGCTTTTCCCTTTCTGTGGCGTGTTTTCCTGGAATGAGTTTCCCCGCTTCATTTCAAGCTCTGCTTCTCCACAAAAGGAAAAGTGGCCAATACTTTACAGAGGGTAATTTCCACCCGGATCATAAAACTGGTTATTTTTGAGAAAATGGCCTGCTTTCTTCCTGATCCTTAAAAGCATTACTACATGAGCTTTATCTAATTCTTTTTTCCTACTATGTTTATCACCAAGCCTTCAGCCAGGGCTATGCTGAAGCTTTTCCACAGCTAGACTGTGCCTGTGAGAAAGGAGGCAGCTCAAACATTTACTCTGTCCCTGAACCACCCTCTGCCTTGTCATCAAGCACCCCACAGATCTCCTGCTCTTTTAGCACCATCCACATGCCTGCATCCAGCCACCCCCTCTGTTTATTTTTCCGCTGCTGGAGCTGGGATTACCCTCAAAGGGCGGCTGCATGGATCAGTTGCTTCCCATTGTGATCTGCTTAAAGCTTTTTTTGGGTCTGTTTTCAAGATGACGTGTGGGAAACGCACACCACCTTCCAGTAATGTAAATTAATATTAATTGAGCTCTGTGACAGACTCACTATGAGTGGCTTTGCAAAGAATGTCCTGCAGCACATGTCAGGAGTTGTTAATATATCAGCTACAGCACATCCAACACTCTGAAAAAGATTTAGGAGGGACTAATCCCTCTGGTGGCAGAGCTCTGTTGGCCTTTGACAGAGTTACATCATGGGCGAATTTAGCCTCTATTGTCTAACATCAGACAGACTTGGCACCAGAGGAATAGTGATGACAATAACAGATGAAGGCAGAGCTTGACGTGCCTGTGTATCACTCGTCCCCATCCTCTTGTTGTTTCAGAAGGAGTTCCTGAGCCCATTTGGTTGTTAGACACGTGTTCAGAAAACTGAAGTCAACACAGGGAGGGCACAGTGGGATGCCTCCTAGCATAAGCATTCAGGTATCCTCGTAGCTTTTTTGTCTTCTAATCACATACACCATTCTGATGACATTTTCATGAAATGAAACATAATTTTTATTTTCACTCCAAGAGCTGCTAAGTGGACTCACTGCTATGGTTCACCATCTTTTGACATACAAGAACAGGAACCATGGAACAAAATGAAAGAGGAAACTGTCATTGCATGATGTGAGCATAGACTGCATTCAGCTTCAATAATCTGTGCTTTGATTGATGGCATTTTGTCAAGAACTTTGGTAGACGATGAGAGGAACTCTGGTACCTTTATCCTCCTGTTAAGGGGTGATCAGTGATTGAGTATCGCTGAATGTCTCACCATCTCTCCTCCTTTCCACCATGTTTTTATCTGACAATCTCTTCTCCTTTCTGCTTGCACAGTGCCTGGTAGAATAGGACAGTCTCTGCTGAGGCCACCAAGCGCGTCAGCAATCTGATAGAGAGTAGAGCAAGCTCCTCTGATTCAGAAGCACTGGTGGATGTTTGTCTCATGTAGGTGCCAGGATCCCAGGGCAGTATCTTTGTGTGAAATCAAGAGAGTTTGCAAATCTATTTGGATGACTTCACATGGGAAATGCACACAAGTCAGCATTAAAGGGATATGAGAAATGAGCAGAACTCGTTGTACTCTACTTAGGGAATAAATTGCCAGAAATCTGCAATTAAATCTTGCAGACAGGAAGCCTTCTGGAACAGGGTTGTTTTCTATACAGGGTACTTGACAGATAAAACTGAAGTCTGTTGAACTTTGCTACATAAATATGCTTATGTTTCTTTCTTTTCATTTATGAGTCATAGTATTCAATTTCACTTATTTATGTGAGATGAAGCTTTAAGAAAAAAATTTAAAAGCAGAAGTGTGGCCACTGATGATGATAAACATACTTGTCTACAAGAAAACTCAGTAAGATGTTTGGGAAGGAATGATTTTTTCATGTGGACATGTGTTCTTAGTGATATTTGACACTGAATCTTGAAAGATAGGGTTTTGCAGGCTACAAATAACACATGGACTTGAGACTTGTAACAATAGAATTCATGAGACGACTGGCTGCTCTCACTGGAATAAAATGCCCTGCGGAGAACTGAAGCATTATTTGTACATTGTATTTTCCACTGTTGCTTGCTTAGTGTTAGGACAAGATGCCTTCTATATTTCATAGCTAATTTCTGAAGTAATAAGGCTATGCTATTTAAGTCACATTGTCATAAAGTGAATATAGACCCACATTATGCTTAAGCTGCTTTGGTAGGACTGCTGGGATGGAACAAACCTTGCCAAGGCAATAAAGTCTCAAGGCTTGAGATGGATGTACTTCTTCAAGAATGAAGACCTATTTAATGAGATGTCCAAGGTCAGACCTGAAGGATAGAGTTGAGTTAGGAAGAAGGTGGACAACAGCAGAGATTTTACATCAACCCCAACAATCACGACCATAGAGGAGGCAGGACAGAAATCTTCCTTCCATGTACTTCAGACAGTGGTGCTATACAACTGGCTGTATTACAAACGTAAAACTGGAGCCTAACAACATTTGTTGCTTCCTTCCATTAAAATTGTGTTTTTATTAATTTAGTTGTATTTCCACCTTCTCTGTGAGATTTTCCACAATGCCCCTAAGGAAGTCACACAATAGACACAGGGACCATCAAACTAAGTTCAAGATGTGTTGTCTTCGGAGCAAATCTATGTAATATCAGCCTTTATAAAAACATTGCACATGCAACAGTAGGTATGGCAGATTTTTCTGTCTTTCAGTCTTTAGAATAAGCCAATGTTGTTGGAGAAAAAGTGTTAACACAGAAGAATATGGGACAAAATTTAATCTCTGATGTAATTTCTGGGGAATTTCACCAGAGATTTATCTGTCTATATGCTTAAGCTGGAAAAAAGTTCAGAGACAACATTTGCATCCAGAGATGATATCCTCTGACAAACCAGCCCTAAGTTTAGGTATCAACATTCCTGCAATTGTAACTCCAACTGTGTTCAGAAGAAGACTTACAGAATCATAGAATTCCAGACTTATGTTTATACACAAATGTATGCACATAAATACATATTTTCTCCATTTTTGAAATGAAGAGGAAATATTTCCCATATACCCAGTAAAAGACCCAGGGAGTTCAAGGCTTTCCATGGCAGCCATTTTTATTTATCTCTATTATACCTTTGAAGGTGTTGGTTTCATCCTGAACATGGGTGAAAATGTGATCTGTTTCGTAAGTTGGAGAAAACTCTTTTCCACCCAACTTTAAATATGGTTCATGATCCATGCATCTAGTCATACTATCTACAGCAACATGAAGGACGCAAGCACCCAGCAATTTCCCTATCTGTTCCCATATGGTACGGATCACTGACACATACCCCATCAGATAGGCTGAAGCATGCCCTAACTGTTCTATATGTGATTCTGGGACTGCCTTCAAAAATCCCTGGCAACCTACAAAATGCTGCATAGATGCAAGATCTCAGTTAAGTTTTTTCAAAATCTGCACCTGTCTGTCACTTGTAAAATTGTAACAAAATAGCTTGTTTTCCCCATTTTGATGTGTGCAGACTAGAGGACTTTTGAGTTAGAGTTCACCTCTAATCGTGTGATATATTTACAGATGTCTGGGAAAAGCTTTTCCTGCCCTGTGTGAAAATACTGACAGTTCACAAATGTTTCCAATCTCTCATTCAGACCAAACAAACACCTTTGGAAGCAGAGAGGAACCTGCAACAGCAGCCTCAAGGTGCTGTGCTGCAGATGACACAAAATACAGATGAGATCTCCTTCCTCATGGGAAGATCTTTTCTCAA
>WEIS01061002.1:0-10632 GCA_013389965.1 Todus mexicanus | reverse complement strand
TAACAGGCCATTGTGTTCTGTCTCTGCCAGGAGACACTGCGGTGATAATAGGAAGCTGGTATCGCATTTGGCCCATCACATCAGTGTTAATAAAACACTGATCACCAGGCCTTTGCCCAACCTCAGCAACTTTTCTGAACACTGGATGTTTATCAGCAGTGATGGGTTTATATGGTCTGTGCATTGCTGCTTCCCACAGATGCTCAAAGCTCTCAGTGTAAAATCTTCCTGTGTTGCCTTCCATTTGCTCCATGACCATCATAAATTCCATGTTCCTGCTTATTGTGCCCCTAGTTTGGGAGGCTCACTACTTCCCAACGTGGAGAGAGACATTTCAAAACTAACAGCATAACCTCTCTTTTTGCCTGACTTTGCAGGCAATGATTGGTGATCCTGCCAACACTGGACTAGCAAATGAACCAGAGCAACACTCTTACATTTCCAGAAATGAATTTGATGTGACATCTAGACTTGCTTTTCTTCTAAGGATATCATGACAAATTATTCTGCTCTTGTTTATCTCAGCACAGCCCGCAAAGCCGTGAAGATTATTCAAGCCACTCTGGATTTACTGTAGGACAAAGAACGCAGGATGTGGCTAGATCCAGTGAACATATTTTTCAATCAGATTTCCATAAAATTTTTCCCCACCCCAGACGCACACGGAGAAAATGATCATAATATGGAAACAGAGCTTGTTGTGAAACTTCCTTTCGTGCTGTGAGAACTTCAGATTTCAAGAGTTTTCCAGTCAAAACTTGACAATTTTTGCAGGCCAGTGATCTGTTGAAACTTCAGAATGGGTCATTGGAGGTATTTTTTGTCTTTTAGGTCCATTTAGAAAACAAAATCAAAATAGAGGAATAGGAATGGCGAAACAAGAGACATTTCAAAGCAAAATTAAAACATTTTCTTCAAGGAAGCTCAAAGCTTTATACAACAACTCCAAAAGCACTTGTGTATTCTTTTCTATTCTTTTAATGTCAATTTTCTTTAACAACCTGAAGGAAATGGCTGCATCTTGGTGAGTTGGGGATCTTTCTAGGAAAAAAGTGTTAGCAGAAATTCCTCAGCCAATTCTAAGCCACAAATTCCGTCGTTCCTCATTTCCTGAACAAGCAAGTGTGAGAAGGAGGAAAGAGAGAGCAAAATGCTCCAAGGCTTGCCCATGAAATGAAAAGTGACAGTTTTAAGCTCTTTCTTTTTTTTTCCTCCAGTGACCCAGTGTGCTCCTGAGTGCTTCTCAATTGCTCTGCAAGGAAAGGGGAGTGGGAGCTGCAAGGATGGACTCCACATAGAATAGAAACAGGTCTACCTGGCCATCTTATGGATAAGGAGTCGTGGAACAGGGAATTTGTAACCTGGCTTGGACTGCAGTAATTCAGCAGGGACTTGAACCTCTCCTGGCATCTCAAATAAGAACCTGAGCAGGAGATTCTGCTCCTCTACTCCTGCAGGGCTGGGTCTGGCTCTGGAGGCCTCAGCACAGCAGAGACAGGGACCTGGTGGAGCGGGGCCAGAGGAGCCTTTGGCTCCATCTTCCATCTCATCTCTGGCTTCAGCCTTGGCTCAGGCTTCAGTTCCAGCCTGTGGCCTTTGTCTTCAGCTTCTTGCTCCCATTCTGTGCATTCCTGAATCCAACTCCTGATTCCCGTCTGCTACTGGGCCCATTCTGGGACTGCTCGACAGCCTCAGTGGTGACACTGATGCATTTACCCTCAGGGGGATTGGAGTTGATACTGGTTTTGTGTATGTTTGTATATATTCCCTTCTAATACTATTTTCATTTTCATTAAGGCTGTTCTAGTTTCCTTTTCTAATCAGTAACTTTCCCCCTCATTCACTTTCTCTCCCCCTTTGAGTAGGGAGGGGGGTGAACAGAGAGGGGCTGTTGCAGGTTTAGGCCTAACCTGACACCAAACTGTGACAAGCAGGGCCAGAGGAGGCCCCAGCAATGCTGGGAGGGCTGGAACCCCTCTACTGGGAGGCCAGGCTGGGAGAGCTGGGGGGGTTCGGCCTGGAGAAGAGAAGGCTCCACAGAAATCTTCTTGGGGCCTAACAGGGCTTCAAGGGGCCGCTCAGGAAGATGGGGACAGACTTTGGAGCAGGGCCTGTGGGGACAGGACAAGGGGGATGGGTTGAAACTAAAAGAAGGAGGTTTAAACAAGTGAGAAGATGGAAATTGTTTTACACTGAGTGTGGTGAGAGTGTGGTTCAGATTGCCCTGAGAGGTGGTCGCTGTCCCATCCCTGTCCCCATTGCAGGGGAGGTTGTTGGGGACTCTGAGAAACCTGCTCTAGTTGCAGATGGCCCTGTTCCTTGCAGGGAAGCTGGACTGAATGATCTTGGAAGGTCCATTTCCACTCAAACTATTCTATAATTCTATGATGTTCTGCAATTCCTGACCACGTGTTCTACCCCAGAATGGGGTACCCAGGATTTCCAGACCAGTTAGGCACACTGTGGTGAAGATGGTTGTCTGCGTCCTGGAAATTCACTTACAGTGAGAGCTTTGTTACCTTAGCTGCCAATATTTCTGGACTTTTCTTCAGATTGGACAGAATTTTCCTCAGTTCATCAAAGACTCTTCAGATGTCCAAACTGTGTATTTCAGTGCAGGAGCAGGTTGCCCATCCCTGCAGAGGTAGCTCAAGGTGCAGCATGAGGAATCAGGAAGGAAATTATTCCATTGGAACCCAACCTACACACCCTCCAAGATAAAAAGTTCAGTTTTTCCAGGTTTCTTTTTCTGGAAACTCAATTTAGAGGCTATTTGAAAAACAGTCTTGTTTGTGTTCATGTTCAGTTTAAAGTAGGTTTTTACTTAATGCTGAAAATTGTCTGTGTCAGACTGAGGTAGAAAGTTGGACTTGATGATCTTCGAGGCCTTTGCCAACCTTGATAATTCTATGATTCTATGATGTTATCACTGAGAAGATTTTGCTCTTCTGCTCAAATGTTTTGTCCCACTGAGAAGATGGAGGAAGTGATATTTGCCGAGAATAAAACCAGGGCCTTTGGTAATTAATTAACTAAACCCCATCCCCGTTAATACGCCATAGACATCATTCAGTCACACATTTGGAGTTTGAAAAGTATTTTCAGGGAGAGGAGATAAGATCTCAGCTGTGTTTTCAGGGCCATGTTCCTTACCTTGATTCTTTTATTTGAATTACAGAGAACTTGTCCTGCAGGCCTATATGACTAGCTTTTTTTCCCTCCTAATTTCTGACCAAATCAAAGGAACAGCACCTGACTTCACTTGAATTTTTAAAAACGTGTGTGTCAAATACTCTTATGAATGCTTGAGTACAACCCCAGTGTTTCTCAGTCTCTTCTTCATTGTGGATGGAGGGTCTTGATACCATTGTAAATGCATTGGATACAACCTCACATATGGAGGGTCTGCATCCAGAAATGGAAAATTTTAAGGTAGCAGTTTACCCCAAGTGAGTTGCTTTGTGATGTCTGACCTCTTCTATTAGAAAATGTGATTATTGAAGGTAATGAAACCCTCAGTGAAAGAAATTCAAGCTGTCTCGCCTTTTCTGTAGGGAGGGAGATTCGCAAAGCACTTAGCTCATCCTGAGTCAGGACTGAAGCCTGGAAGGAGGTGAAACCTGTAGGTTGTTAGGATGAGGGAAACTGGAAATGGCCTCTTGTTGTCAGATTTCAGTCATTCGTGTTAACCCAAGGTTTCCCCAAAGGTCTGCAGAACAAATTCCTTCCGTGCAGGAAGTGCTTGGGCTGCAAAGGAAAGTGCTAATCCAGAAGTTCAAAGCCTGTGTGAGGAAATATAATGCTTCCTCCAGAGACTTTTCAAGGGAGAGTGGTTGACCACAAGAAAATAAAGGCTCCTGCAGCTGCTCACAAGCCTGTGTGAGAGGGCTGTTGAGGAGGCACCTAGGAACGATTGCCATTCCAGTTTATGAATCAGCAGGGAGGGAGCAGCCCAGGGCAGATTTTGGGAGATGCTTGGGCTGTCTGCCACCTCTCACAACATGGGAATCCTGCAGGGAAATAAAGGGGAGACAGAGGAGAATGGGGACTATGGGAATTCAAGGCGTAATAGATCACGGTGATGTCTGGATTGACATGAGTGCCATGTAAGCATGACAATGCCTGCTGGGAGCAGCAATCTGAGCTCTAGTTCAACAGTGCTATATGACATGAAGGTAGAAAGGTCTTGTGGGCATGAGTTGCCTTGATATATATCTGTACAACTTCTGTTTCAGTGAATCCGAACTTCCAATGGATTTTCCCACATGAGTGGGAAGCCAAATGGATCCAAACCTAGAGTTCATCTCACTAAGAGAACTTCAGGGTNCTGGGCACCACTGACAAGAGATTGATGCCATGCTCTTGAATTCTTTGGAACAGCTTCAGAGGGATTACCTCAAAGTACCACCACCCATCCTAGCAAAGACAGAGTTCAGAATTGAGAATGTAAATGTAAGTTTAAAAAAAAATAAAATTATCTCATCTAGATGTGTTTACTCAATTTTGGATCTTTTCTGAACTGAGATTTTTCTCAGGTAACAGGTACCACATCAGAGTGCTGTTGTGTTTGGAAGCACTGACTGATAGATAACATCAAAATAAAATAGTAATAAAAAATGTCAGGATGAGACTGAGAAATAACCAACCTCAGCATTTTTTCCTCCATCCAGAGTAGGATCAACTCCACCCGCAATGTGCTGGACATAGGGTTTCTAACCTGTTAAAACCTTCTGTTCATGGAAGTTACCCAACAAACTTTGATGTGTGTACATTGGGCAGATGAATTCAGCCCCTGGGTGTTTGAGAAGTACGGTAACACTGTTTATGAGGGCTTTGGTTTCACTTTTTTTTGGTGTATAGAATGGGGATGTGTTGAAATGGAGCATTTTCTTCAGAATGTAGAAGTCCTGAAGAAGTTTTTTTCATGGAAGTTTTTTTCCAGCTGAATTTTTTAGCACAGTGGAAGCATGAGATGGGCCCCAAGAACAGACATGTCCTGATGGTCAGGGGTCTCAGTCGTTTTCTGTGTAAGTCATCCCTGCTCAGGCTTTTCCTCTGCCCAAATCAGAAGAATCACTAGACATTGAATATCTTGTGACTTGGGTGAATACTTTATCTACCAACCCCTTGTCTCCTTTTGGTCAGTTCTCCTGTGTTGTTTTGTACTGCTTCTTCTCCTGTTTTAGCTTGCCTAAAGAGTCTTACTTTAAACTCAGTATGGGCTGAACATCAAAGGAATTGTCCCTCCCTTTCCCAAATAATGTGTTTAGCTCTAATAAAACATGAACAAGACTCATACCCAGCGACTCTTGGAACATGAGTCACACCACCTCCAAAACAATTTGCAATGTCCCCTTTGGGCTTACACAGGTTGGTTATGCGTTGGCTTGAAGTCCGGGCTGAAACTGTTTCAGCTCCATTGAAATCAGCTTTCCAAATGTGTTTACTCAGAGCGAGATCCATGAAGTGCAAACACCCCAGGCCTAATGGTGCGTGGCAAATAGAAAACACAACTCTCACCCCTTTGCTGTGATAAATGATCACCTCACAGTCCTAATGGCCATGGGAGTCTATCGACGTGTTCAGTCCCTACCCAGCACCAGGCGGATGGTGGGTGAGTGTGGAGTTCAAGTGATATCGCTGATCTTGGCAGAGCCTGGATAATTTAACAAGCCCGATTAGATACTAAATAAATATTGGCTTTGCAATATGCTCACCAGTGTTTAACTTGGATAAAAGAGGCCGCAAATACTGTTGCACTGGGTGATCTGGCAAGAGGCACAGGCACTTGAAAAGATCCGTCCAGACTGTGACAAAAGGATTTGAGAAAGGAAATTTTGGTGGGATTGCTTTGCCCTAATGAAAACCCTCTGTTCTGCAGTAAGTGAAGAAAAACCCAACTCGCTCTATCCTTCCTCACTTCAATTTATGTGTTACTGTAGTTGGAGGATGAACTGGTTTTGTGAAAATTAAATGGATAAATACATCCCCTAATAGATCCAGGACAACAGGCGAGCAGCTACGGACAATTTTACAATGATACAGAGAATTTCATGGTCTCACTTAGATCACACAGTGTGCTGGAGCAAGGAAGTGAAAAAATTAAGCTAATTAAGCTATCATCAGAAATGAAACTTCGGAGACCTGTCAGCTGCCGTCCCTTTGAGTGAGTCCTGGCAACATGTAAGTGATCTTTCTCCTTTTAATGCCCTACTCATCAGCTTTGGTAATGAAGCTTTCAATGCTGAAGATAGGACGGATAGGACTCGTCACATTTGGCTGCATCCACACAGCTGTTTAGTATCACTTGAGGTACCTGTGAGTTATCTCAGATGTGGGAGTGACAGGTAGGATAGAAAATATATGGGAGAACTGACACTTTTTGGAGCAGTAAACAGAAAAAAGGTGCCTTAAAGTATCTTTAACACCTTAAGGTGTTTAAAAGAAGTTGTTCCTCGTGTCCAACCTAAATTGCCCTTGGTGCAACTTGAGACCATTTCCTCTTGTCCCATCATTTGTTCCTTGGGAGAAGGGACCAACCACACTGTCTCCAACCTCCTGTCAGGGAGCTATTGAGGGTTAGAAGGTCTTCCCTGAGCCTCCTTTAATCCAGACTGAAAAACCCCAGGTCCCTCAGCCGCTCCTCACAACACTTATGCTCTAGACCCTTGCCCAGCTCCGTTGCCCTTCTCTGGACATGCTCTAGCCCTTCAAGATCCTTCTTAGATCATCCTGAAGGGCTGAAAACCGAACTCAAGATTCGAGGTGTGGCCTTCCCAGTGCCCAGTGCAGAGGGACAATCACTGCCCTGGTCCTGCTGGCCACACTGGTGCTGACACAAGCCAGCATGCTAGTGGTCTTCTTGGTCACCTGGGCACACACTGGCTCATATTCAGCCACCTGCCAACCAACATCCTCAGGTCCGTTTTCACTGGGACCTTTCCAGCCACTGTTCCTCAAACAGGAAGCATTGCAGAGGGTTGTTGTAAGCCACGTGCAGGACCCTTGACCTGGTTGAACTTCATCTTGGTCCATGGATCCAGCTTGTTGAGATCCCTCTGTAGAGCCCCCTGACTCTCAAGCAGATCAACACTCCTACTCAACTTGGTGACATCTGCAGACTTACTGATTGTACCCTGATTCCTCATCCAGATCATTGATAAAGACATTAAAGAGAACAAACTCCAATCCTGAGCCCTGGAGAACACCACTTGTACTGGAATCAGTCAGTGTGGCCTTCCTACCTTACAGAAAAGGATCTGAACTTCTTTCAGAAGAAGCACTTGCTCACCAAGACCTTCCCATGATTAAGATTTCTATTTAAATCACCTTCACCTTATTAAGGTTTTTGAATTTGTTGCAATGATTATTTTTTTTTGCAGCTTCTTTGAGCCATTCCCCAATACCAGTATAAATCACAATAAATTTCAGCGGAACTCAGTTAGACCAGCAAAACTTCTAGCGCGTTTCCTTGGTCCCATCAATTTTAATTCCGGCAATCCACAGGGGGCATGTCAATCAACAAACCTGTGCATCAAAGTACCCGTTGTTTCAAACCTCCTCCAGATTTATGTTCCCACAGGGCCACGCAATGTAGCACTTTATCGCTGCTCCCAGCAGCGAGCAAACCAGACTCAGAGCACCCTGGGTGCTTGTCAGCATTTAATCCTGCCAAACTGAAATCTCACTCGGGTTAATTAGGTGCTGCTCCAGGTGTTTGGGAGCACTTTTTTTAGGCTAGCCCCTCTGAGATCCTCCCCTCCCCCATGTCATCTCCAAGCTCCTCCAGTTTATTAGCTCTAGTCCCTGAGGAGCGACCGAGCATAAGCTGAAGAGACGTGTGGGCTTCCACTCCCCGTGGCATCGTAAATGATACGGGGTAAAGCATTACCTAATTCATTTCACTTGTCGTGCTCAGGTCCTCTCAGAGGAAAACTCAATGATTTTAAGAGCAAATGTTTGGGGCTCTGATGGCGGAGGTTTTGTGTTAAACTGGGAAAAAATATGTTGTGTGACTGAAGAGTGAGCTGGCCATCAGGTAGGTCTCAGAAACTTGAGGTTCAGTAGTTTCTCTTTTACTCTGGAGAAGACCTACATGGATGTTGTGGCTGACAGCACTAGATTTATACCAAATGAGGTCACATATGATGCTAATGTTCATAACTCCACTGAATATTTGTAAGAATACTTGAGTATTAGTAAGAATACTCGAATATTTGTAACCTTTCACCAAAAACATTGTCAAGGCCTGGCTCAGGCAGCCCAGGGAAGTGTTGGCTTCCCCATCCCTGGATGGATTGAAAAGCTGTGGAGATGTGGTGCTGAGGGATGTGATTTAGTGGTGACCTGGCAGCGCTGGGTTAATGTTTGGACTCGATGACCTTGAAGGGCTCTTCCAACCCAAATAATTCTTTGAAATTTTTGGTACAACTGTATGTCTGCGTCCACATCCTTCCTCAGGCATTCGACATTCTTCAGCATCTTCTCCCCTTTAATCACCCAATAAAAAGTATTCTTTTGTCATATTCAGCTTCTTAGAGGGCAAAGCTGATAAAGCAACTGAGCTATCACCCTTCGTGGTTTACTTGAACATAGCTACATCGATTTCCTAGTTTTACAGATGAAGGACTTTTAATCCTCGCTTCCTTTACTGGCACTAGCGACATATGGATATTTTTACAGTTGAATGAGATGAATGAGTGGAAGCTTCAAGACTGACCTAAAATGTCCTTCTATTACATTCCGCTTAAACTGAAGCAGTCGGAACCTCAGATAAGACAGCTTCCACTCTGTCTTGTGCAGATGAGTAGTAGATTATAGAGATCTTATTCTCCCCCTTGACTCTGCACTGGTGAGGCCCCTGAAATATGGTATCCAATTCTGGGCACCCCAGTTCCAGAAGGACAGGGAACTACTGGAGAGAGTCCAGTGCAGGGCCACCAAGATTAAGGGAGAGGAGCATCGACCCTATGAGGATAGGCTGAGGGAGCTGGGTCTCCTTAGCTTGGAGAAGAGGAGACAGAGGGGGGACATCGTTAATGCCTATAAATATGTTAAGGGCGAGTGTCAGGGGGATGGACCCAGGCTCTTCTCAGTGTCATCCAGTGTTAGGGTAAGGAGCAATGGGAGCAAGCTGGAGCATAGGAAGTTTTGAGTAAATACAAGGGAAAACTTTTTCATGGTGAGGGTGACAAAACACTGACCTAGGCTGCCCAGAGAGCTTGTGGAGTCTCCTTCTCTGGAGACATTCAAAACCAGACTGGTCTTGTTCCTGTGTGACTTCATCTAGGTGATCCTGCTCTGGCAGGGGGGTTGAACTAGATGATCTTTCGAGGTCCCTTCCAACCCCTAACATTCTGTGATTCTGTGATTCAGGTGTTTCAAAACCAGAAGCTCATACACAGACCTTGAATTTTCAAACATCTAACTGTGGGTAGACTCGTCTTTGCCTAGCTTCTCAGCTGCACACAACCTCACTTGTGCCTGACCCTTCTTTCTGGGATGTCCAGGGGAAAAGCCATGGACTGAAAGGTGCAATGTGCTTTCATTTGTGCAGAATTCATGACCTTGCTCCCACGGGCTCAGCTATGGCACAAAATCCGCCTTTCCCACTGACAGAGAAAACCCTGCAGAAGTCTTAAAAGCTCTCCTGAAACACTCCTACCCTTGATGGCAGCTCTGCATTGAGGTAGAAAGAACCATCTTATTTGAGATAACACAGTGGGTAGAATTGTAGTAACTCCAGAGCCTGTCTTTCCTCATTTGTCACAGAACTCCCTCCCCTCCCCTCCCCTCATTCCCTTACAATGTAGCCACCACTTGGGTTTTATTGCTGGGCTTGTTGTCATGGAAACAAGCTAAAAAGAGGTAGGTAAGGTAGTGTTGCAAGGCTAAATATAAGCAAAGCATTGAAAGAACTTAAGCTTAGGACTCCCTCGTGGCTGTCCCTCAGAGCTCGTATAGCGCTGCTGCTGAAACGGGACCCGAGGAGGGTGTTCAGCTGCAGGAGGCCACCAGGAGTTACAATTTTGGGGACGAAGAACTGGGAAAGAGCTTACCTGGTGTTAGAGAACTTCCAGCCCAATAGGCACAAGGTGGGTGGCAAGGCCCCATGGAGACGAAGACTTTTTTATTTTGGATGTTGTCCGTATTGTCAAAACAAACAAGGTGAGAGGAGAACTCAGGTTCTTACAAAAGGTGAGAGTAGAATCAGTGTTCACTGTTCAATGCGATGGTCTCTCCAGATGGTTCTCAGCACAACCTCATCGCTGCCAGAACCAGTCACATTGTCCTTCATGATGCTACAGAGTAAGACCTGTACAACAGGAAAACGAAAATATGTGTTTTGGGGGGAGAGAAGGAAGGAACTTCTACAGGACTCTTGTCCCAGGGAATATGTGAAGAAGTGTCCTGATGGTCCTGTGGGTTATCTCTGACAGTCAAACTGGATACAGAATGTCCTAAACAGAAATAAAAGTGAGGGATTAGGATGATCATGATGCAAAAAGTCCTTTCCCAAATGGTTTTAAGCAGCAAGTAGAGATGAATGCTGGCACAGAATCACAGAATCATCGAATTGATGGGGTTGGAAGGGACGTCAAAGCTCGTTCAGTTCCAATCCCCCAGCCATGG
>WEIS01060998.1:21400-49735 GCA_013389965.1 Todus mexicanus | reverse complement strand
AGATACAGGACTTTACACTTGCTTTTATTGAATTTTATTAAGAATCTCCTCACCCAGCTCTCTAGCATGTCTAGGTCACGCTGGATGGTAGCACAGCCTTCTGGTGTGTCAGCCACTCCTTCCAGTTTTGTATCATCAACAAACTTGCTGAGGGTACATTCTATCCCTTCTTCTGGGTCATTGATAAATATATTGAATAATGCTAGACGCAGTACCAACCCTTGGGGGACACCACTAGCCACAGGCCTCCAGCTAGACTTTGCCTCACTGACCACAACATTCTGGGCTTTGTTCTTCAGCCACTTCTGCTCAGTTGCTCTACGCAGAGAAGCCTTTGGCCACCCTTTTCATATTTTTTTTTTTGTATCTTTCTCACTTCCCCTTAATTCTAAAACAAAGAGCCGTACCATGCTTGGTACATTGATAGCCAGCACAATGTCCCTTGCTGTGCTTTTCCCAACTTCATTCCTGACCTCCTGTTTGACCTCTCCTGAGCACTGAGCTGAGTTTCCCCAAAACTATTTCACTCCAAGATCTCTTTCCTGAAAAGCTGGCTCAGAATTAATCACTCTGTCTGCTACAAAAACCAGTATTTCTTCCTCATGTGCATTACTTTCTGCTTATCTACATCAATTTACATCTTCCATTTTATTATCCTTCACCAATTGGTTTTGTAGGTACTACACCAAAGATCATTGGGAAATTTCTAGCCCTTTTCTGCATAGCTTAGGAAATGATTCATGTGATGAACCATCCCTTGGCTCCATGTACAGTTTCTGAGAATGCCTGAACACCAGAAGCCATGGGCTTTGCTTATGTCAGACAGCGGAGAAAATGCTGAGGACTGATATGTCTTAAATATAACACCTGTAGGATTCGATGACGTAAATACAAGACGATTCTCCCTCCTCTCAGGATGAAAAACCAGAAGACTGCTGAAATGCTTGAGTTCAGGCTTGAGCAGGATGTGGACCAGATGACCTCCATGAGTCCCATCTAACCTAAATTATTGCATGGTTTGGAAAAAAGACAGGTGTGTATTTGGAGGGAGGTGGCTCTTCTTTACTTATGCGTTATCTGTCAAGTTAAACAGATTTATTACATTTATTTACTATGCTGTTGAGCAATAGCCCTAACAAAGCCTAGCTGGGGGAAAAGGAGCAGAATGAATTAATGGTACCCGCACTTTTCAATCTTACCTGTCATGTTTCTGGAGAAAATATACTCTACAGCAAGTACCAAGAGGTGCCTAAATAGATGACGCAGTTAAAATCACTGCTAAATATGGGCTTTTGCATTGAGGCAGTTTCAAGTACTGCCTTTTCACCTGCTTGTGGTTTTCTTTGTGTGTTATGAGATGTGACCCTAGAAAGCCCCTTTTTTTGGGGCATTACTTCTACCACTCACTGGGGAATCCATTGGCCATGTTCAGTTAGCAGCTACCCTGCAACGTTTGGCAGCAAGCTGAGGCACAAAACATCCCAGCACTAATTGCTGTCATCTAGGCTGTGAGGTGATCACCAGCACTATCTGAGAAGCATCTGTCCTTCAACTTTACAAAAAGGGATGTAGTTTGGGAATAATTCTGGGGATTTCTTTGTAACAACCGTCAGGTTTCTTTTTAATACTGTGGTGATTTCACAGGTACTATGGATTTTTAACTCCTCAGGCAATACTGCAGAGGCTGAGCTTTTCAGCTTCTCAAGCTAGTCTTAATCTAGCACCTATCCTAATAATAAGCCTTTTCGGGGTCACTGTATGCAGACTTCCATGTGATCAATGGTTTAGGATATCCTGGCGAGGCGTGCAACTGCAGCCACCTCCTCTCAGGGGTGCAGAGCCCTCTGCCATCTTTATCCCTCTGCTCCTTCCTATCTCCATCCCAGACTGGAGCGGTTCTGCAAAGGGCTCCTTGGCACATCTTCAGCCCTTTCCTGGTCGTTTCTGATGCATTCACCTGGTCCACAGTAGTTTTCAATGCCAACCTGGCTCTGCTATAGGATCACATTTCCCAGCTCTCCACTGGACATTTCTTGGGCTCCTGCTGCCTGTCCTTGCCTAAAGGCAAGAGACTTCTCACTTCTGCTCCACCTTTGGGTTTAGTCTCTGCAAACCCTCATGATTACTGATACAGACTCATGTTTTATTCTGGAATAGGGAAAAAACAGTTTATTTTTGCACCTTGGGGGTTGGCCATGCAGTTAGCAGACCTGAAGTGACTTTTTTGCATGTGATTTTCTGCACAGCAGGTTGATGTGGTGGGTGGAAAGAGCATTTTTGCACCCCTGGTTTGGAAACTTGTAGCTTAAATTATGTGTGAGTGGCAGGTCTGAAGCAAAGGAGATCTGGCTTGCTCAACTCTCACTCATAAGGTGGGCTGTACTTCTTTGCTTCCAGTACAGTGAAAGAAAGTTAAAATTAAATTATTTCCACAGCAGAGGGTGTAGAATTTGAAAACACTTCATTTTCTTGGAACAGAAAAAATACACACATATGCAACACTACATATACCTATATATTGGAAAGAACCTTGGCTGGAGAGAGGGTTGGGTTGCTAAGGTGTGTGCTTTTCAGGATTACCAATTTTTCACACTACGTGAGACTGACTGAATGTTGTCCCCATGGTTCATGCTGTGCTGTCCCGGCTCTGACATCCCACATTGCTGCACGATGGAAGGGTGCAACTCAGAGCGTTTGTGTGCGGGGGGTGAGCCCCACCAGCAGTGGCACAGAGGCTCTGCAGCTGGTGACAGCTGCCTGCAGACACGTTTCTTGTGCTCAGAAAGTCGCACATCTTCTGGGGGGTATTGCAGATTCTGGTGGGTCTTCTCCAGAAGTCAGCATCTCAGGCAAGTCCTCTGTCATGCAACACAGAGGGGAGACCGAGACCAGGCAAGAGCAGGTTTTGCATCAAGGTGAGGCACTGAACAGGCTGGATTAAAACCATCCCCACTCTCACACTTGCTTATGAGATTATGGCTACAAAGAGCGGCTTTTCTAAAACGCTTAAAGCAGTCCTGATCTCATTGCAAGGAAGCATAAGCAATATTGCAAGTGGATTCAATGGGAATAAGATCCAGCTCTGATACTTGTAATGGGATGATCTCTTCCTGCACGAGAAGTCTGGTCAGAGAGAGTTGCAATAGCCGTTGAGATAAGCAGTTCCTGGAAAGGGAGGGGAGCGGTTGGGGTATCTCCTGCCTGAGCTGCCGCGGGCGAGGAGAAGGAGCACACGCTCCTGAAAGATAAGGGAAGTGGCAAGAACAGGAGATGGGTCTTAAAACACTTCTTAGGACAAAATCATGGGGCTCCCGCTATTTGGCATAAACCCTCTTCAAAATACATAATAATAATTGGTGTTGCACCTTTCATAGTGCTGATTCCAGTGGCTACTGGTTACAACTGAAAACATGCTGTAGCTGCATCACCCAAAGACACAGAAAAAAAAGTATATTTAACTCCTTTCGGAGACCCAGATGTCACATTAGTGCCATCTCTCCATAACCTCTCCATGACCTGCCTCCCTGTGGACCATGCAGGGGAGCTCCCTGTCAGGAGCATACGTGCTCCCTATACGACTGGTGTTTCCTTGTTAGCTACTTGATGGTAGCACCTTTCCTGTGAGGTTGCACTGCTTTTTGGTGGGAATTTTTCTGTCGGTGGGAACAGCTGTAATACAGGAACATTGTGACACTGGCACTTGATGGCCTTCAGGCTTCAACCGCTCCTGCAGCAGCGTCAGGATCCTCATCTTTTTGCTTGGTTAACAGATGGCTTTGCTGGCGACCCAGGGACTAGGGTGAGGAGTGATCTGCAGAGATTGCTCCTGGAGTGAAAACAATGTTTTATACCTGTCAGACTGGTGCTCTGGACAAGGCAGACCTGATTATTTATTTTTTTCTGGTGTTTCAGCAGGCAGAACAGATGCCAAATTACAGTGTCTGAGAAAAATAGAAATAAAAAAACCAAACCTGGGGAGAGGTTTGCATGACATTTGCTGCTCCTTGGTTAAAAATACTACGTATAGATCCTAGGAATGCTTTTAGAAAGGCAGAGGTTTGGAGCAAGAGGTAATATCTTTTTCTAGAGAACCAGATACAGCTGGAAAAAATGGCCAAACTTTTCTCACAGGCATATTATTGCTGTACCATGATTCATTTATTAATAAACATGTTCTCACAATTTGAAAGAAACTTGTTCAAGGCCTTCTGGAAATTGATTTGAATTGTGTCATTTCTTGTGATGGTGGTTGCTGCCTTATAAATACACTCAGCAATGACATTAGCCTTGCTCTTTAATTGAGCACTGGCTTTTTTTCAGCAGAAAGGTGTTTCATGACTGATTATATATGTTCTTTTGCACCAGATGACACCTGCTGTCATAATAGCTTCCATTTTTATTGCAATATAATACAAATGATCTCAAAAGGCTTCATAAATTACTGAAAGATTTACAGAAGGGAACAAGATATTTTTAAAAACTTATGTATGAAGTGTGTTTTTCTGACTTCTTTTAGAAAGCCCTTTTTTACTATTTAATTTGTATCCTTGAAATTATTTGGAATACCAAAGGTTTGTTGGTTGTGGGGTTTTTTTGTTTATTGCAGGGAACCACTGAATAATGAACTAATGGACATTGGGGGTGGCTTCTTTGATTCCCAGCAATGGAAATGATGGAATCCTAAATGCTTTGAGGAAAGAGAGAGTTGTCCCCCCTTCACCCTGCAAGGACAAATTCCAAAGAACTTAAAAAAGAGATTAGCGTGGTAAAAAAATGCCTCCTCATTTAGTCTGACCATCTTTTAATTTCCTGCTCCCTTCATTTTCTCTCTTGTTCATGGAGCTTTCCAGATTATACAAGGCTTTGATTTCCCTAGAAAAAGTGAGCAAAACCTTTTTGCCTCTCATACGACTTTAATAATAAATTTGACATACTCTCCCCGATACATCACGAAGAAATGACCAAAAAAAAGAAATTACAACCCATTCAGCAGATATTGGCAGTGCTGGCATGAATTCAATTTGCCCGTGGGTGCACGACTGAGTAACATAAAAGCAGAGTTTATATATGCTCCTGACAATAGCTGAAGGCTCTCCTGGCACTGCCTGAAGGTTCATGACCCATAAATATTTCTCTCCTGGCAATCGCAATCTCAGCCTCCTGCTACAGCAGAACTTGTAAAAGCTGTAGACAGTCTATTGCCCTCCTGGGACGTACAGGCTCCCCTTGCAGATTTTATGAGTATCAATCATAGGCATTATCTTGTAAGACTTACAGGTTACCAGCTGGTCCAATGTGTAAAAGTGCTGCTTGCAGTGCTGGAGACTGTAAATGCCACAAAATGTAACTGTTTCTCTTTATGGGGTATGCAAGAAAATGATATTTTCATCCCTTAGAACTCAAATTTTCTGTTAACAGGGCAAGGATCTGATCTGAGTGTCACCAGGCACGTATTAAAAACAGATTTTTACCTATCCAATAGTTGTTTTCACAATGCTTCAGGCCTCCTGGAGAGGTAGAGCTGACCATTTTCTCAGGACTCCGGGATGTGGTCAGGCGCATGCTCCTGGCAAGACATGCCTTCCCTTAATAGTACAGGCACCAACACCCTGGTTTAATGGAGAAAGATAATGTAAAGAAAACTTGGCTTTTTAAACACCCATCTGTTGGAAAGGGAACAAGCCCTTCAATATGGAGAGCATACTATTCCACGTTTTTTGGTGTCTTTCCTCATGGGTCTGTTCCTTGCATTTGGTCTTGGCAGATTGAGGCTGCAGAGACATCTGTGACTTCAGTGTATTTATACCATAGGAAATAAAAGTCTTTGAGCTCAATTTCTCCATATGCCTCTTCCAGCTTTCTATTATTAGAAGGCAAACATCTTGGATGGGTTGCCAGCTAGCTATATGCAGGGCTGCCAATTGTCCCCATTTCGTATTCTAGGTTGCAGATATTTTCAGGCTTGTCTTTTGGTATCTTTAGAATCTGCCCGGTGAAAAAATAAAAGTAATTATTTCAATATTGGCTTACAAGAATGAGTAATTAAATTAGATAGAGCACACGGAGAGTGTTTCTCAGTAGGCCTCTGATTCACCTTTTGTCCTAGCTCCTTTCAAGGGAAGACTAAGAACATTTTAATGCTTCTGACATTAGAAAATGCGGCTCATTTTTATGTTTGCCAGGAAAATAAATGAGACGCTGGTGTGCTCTGCCCTACACCCTCAAAAATAATGTTCTGCCCTTGTACGTGCAAGGAGGAAAATGAGAGTTTGGGGCAGGGGAATCTGACACGTGGGGAGACTTTCAAAATTCATGCCTCCCATTTGTATCCAAATGCAGCCTGCTCCTCTTGCTCCCTCTCAGAATATAAGGCACCATCTAGCCTCAAGACTAGCACTCCCCAAAAGGAAAAACATCCAAATACTAATAATTTAAAATATACGTGAAAATTGTATGGAACATAATGAACGCAAGTGTGTCTACTGCCTCATCTGCAAGACCATAGGGCTTTATTGGGAGAATGAGGACACTAATCTATCTCTTGCCTTGGCCTTTATATTCTCCAAAGACTGAACCCACACAGAAAAGCATGATGAGGAATATTTCACTTGATTATTCTCAGATCAAGTGCCATCGGACCCATGACACAAACAGTGGTCCCTCAGTGGCAGGATGAACGCACCGTGTGCTGCAGATGTACCACGTGTGACCCAACATGTGCCATACGCATGTGAGGTGAGGCTCTTCTATTATCATGATCCTTTTAAAACCAGGCAGCGTTTCTAAGCTCCTCTACATTTAGCTTAAATTTGACTCGTGCTGAGAGGCTGAGCTGTCAGGATGCCTTGGGCTTGCTGTCACCGTGCTGAGGGAGAGCACAGCCAGGCACTGTATGAAACCCAGATGCTGCAGATCACTACTCTCCTCCCCATCCTCACCAGAGGTGTCTGGCAGGGCTTGGATGAGGGTTAAATGAGCTTTCCTCCCCAGAGAATCCATCTCCTTGCTGAGATAATAAATCTCTGTCTTGCGGTGACACTAATGTACAGCAAATGCACTACTAGTGGGTTTAGATGGTAAATACTGCTTCTGTGATAACTGTGCTACAGGGCTGCTTTAAGGAGCAATTTGAGATGACGATTGTCTCTGTCGAAGGTGCTGTGACATCTCATGGTACCCATGAGGCTCACAGAGTAAAATGGGCAGCAAAGGGGGAACCGTATCGTTTCCATTTTAACACTAATGCTAATGCACTGTCTTGCCCAAGGTCACCTGGGAAATTAAAGAGCATTGATAGATTAAAAAAAGGCAACAAGCTGATTTTGTGATGAAAATGCTTGCTCTCTGGAGCTAGATGCTGCTGAGACCTTCCAACTTTCAGTGCTGATGTGTGCTCCAAGTTTGCCTCCATATCTCTGGATCAGTCTCCATCTCCCTGCTCAGTTTAGAATGCTGTCTAATTCACTCTTTTTACTTCCAGCATAAATCTGATAGGAAATTATGCATCAAGCTCATTAGAAGCATTCTGGTTTCCCCCAGGACTCTTGGGGTTGTCCCAGCAGGAGCAGAGAGTTTTCTGCGGAGACTCATGGAGAGGGGAAGCAATTGTCAGGAAAGAGCATCCGTGATATAAACACAAGGCTAAACCAGATGCTGTGCTGGATGTGCCTCATCAGAGAAGGTGTTTGCAGAATGGTTGGATGTGGCTCAGATGCTCTGAAGCCCCTTGCTGGGGTGTCAAAAGCAGTTCTGACCCAGAGGTATTGCATACTCCCATGTCCTTAGAGCCACCAGTGGTGTGAAATACAGAGCTATGGGGCACTGGCCCCAGGCTGCCTTTGAAGCACAAGATACTCTGTACTGCCCAAGGCAGGTTACTGACTTCTCCTGAATATCTCTAAAGAAATGAGTGGGTTTTATTTAAAATCAAAATCAAGATCATCAAACTCCTGAAATCTTCAGAGTTTGCATCTGACCCCCTGCAAACGCTGCCAATGTTTCCTGACTTTTGTAAAGGGTTTGTGCACTGCTTTGGGCCCAGGACCATTGCTTGGATGTGGTGGATTTGCTGTTTACTCTCCTTTGCAGTGCTCTGTCCATAACCTTTTGCCTATCTTACTGGAAACATGGATGTAGCACTGACTTTGACAAGGTCTCATTTCAGCTGTTTTCCTTTAGCCTTGAAATATAAGCAGATAATTATTCTCTCTCTCTCTCTCCATATATATATATATATGATATAGGTGGAGCAGATTTGATGCTCTTTCACAGCTCTCTTACACCTGCTGAGCCCTGGACAATGAACTGAGTGGCGGACTTTGTGGTTTGCAGAAGACCAGACATTGCTGGGTTCCTGTGGGAGGGCTCCTGCACTGATCAATGAAGTGGTGTTAGACTTTCCCTGAATGTCTGTGTCCTTCATGTTTAGGGTGGTGTCAGGTGCAGCCTTCACCTTTCAGTCCTTCTGCATGTGCTTTGGGCTATTAACTTTTGCATGGAAGTCCAGCATTTCAAGACTTGCTACATTTGATGCCTGAGTGGGCTGCCTGAGTAGAGCAGGTAACGTGTGTGCCACACAGCTTATCTGCAGTGCATCCAGATGTTCTGCATCAGTTGAGATTTCACCTCCCTGGGGTCTTCAGGTGTCATGTCTAAGGAAACCTGGATCACTTGACCTGCAATCAAACTGAGCTGTTATTAACCAACAGATTCAAAGCTATCTGGGGCCAGGCTCTGCTCCCAGGACATGAGAGGACATGGTCTGAAGCTGCACCAGGGGAGGTTTAGGTTGGATGTTAGGAAGCACTTCCTCGCAGAAAGGAATGCTGGAACGGACTGGCCAGGGAGGTGGTGGAGTCACCATCCCTAGAGATGTTTAAGAAAAGATTGGATGCTGCACTTAGTGGCATGGTTTAGCTGATGTGGTGGCGTTAAGTTATACGCTGAACTCGATGATCTCAGGGGTCTTTTCCAGCCCCAATAATTCTGTGATTCTGTGATCATGGTGTACACATCAATATGTTCTTCCTTGATGGACAGTGGCCAGCCAGAGCCACCTCAACATGTCTGAACAGCCTAGGAAAAGGGAGGTGAAGGGAAGGAGGTATGGGGAAAGGTGCCAATAGTAATGTCATTTGGAGCTTGGTACTAGACGAGAAACTTGCCACACCATGGGGAAGTGTGGTGGGAAGGGACGAGGATGATAACGTGGAATGATAGGATGAGCGATAGATGCCCTGAGGGAGAGCCAGGTTTATCAAAGAGGGAAGCGATAGATGACCAAACAGATATCCAAGGGAAACATGGCTTTTTGGGTTCTGCTGTGCAGGAAAGAGCTGAAAAGTCCAGTATGCCAGAAAAGCCTGCACAAACTACAATGATAATGCAGATAATTAATACAAGCCCTTACCTACTAATAGTCCTTAATAATGGAAATGTCTTACTGTGTGTACTAATAGCATCTAATAACAGTAAATTAATAACATCTGGGGTTTTAATAGTAGATTACAGATATCTGATTTCTAATCTGAAAATAGCTTGTACCCCGTTGCTGTGGAACATCTACTGTCCGCACATGTCAGGGGCTGAGTGGAATATATTTATCCTTGCTGGAGGCATGAGCGAACACAATGAGCCTCCTAATACATTTAGCAGCAGCCACATGGTGTAATGGACCAAGGCCACATATCCTGTAAAGTAGAACAGTTTAAACGGAAAAAGGGTGGGAAAATACTAGATAAATAAGCAAACATGCCATGTTCTGGTCTGCTGAGGAGGGATGTTCTCCTGAATTGGCTTTTCAGGCATTTGTCTTTGAATTCAGGATCTCTGTGCTTGTCCTTCTCTCAGGTGCTGAGGCACTTGAATGCAGAAGGCAGCACATGTCTTGAGTGTCATTTTTTTGACATTGCTTTTGCAGTGCAAGAGACAAAGAAGCTTCCTCTGCTGTGGCACTGGAGGCTCTCTGGGTCTGCACCGTGCTGGTGGGCTCCCATCTGCAAGACTTGCCTTGACCTGTTGGTCTCCACGACATGGATGGATTCTCCTCCTCAGCTGATGTGACAGTTTCATCACAGTTCATAGACACATGCAAGGGATCCGTGAGACGAGACGTCTGCAGAACATGAGGACCAAGGCCCAGCTGGACCATAATAAATGCCTTCCCACTCCTCAAATCCTCTGACTGTTTCTAGAAGGAAAAATTGCTCCGCAGCTTTGGCCTGCCTCTGTGCCCCCATCCTTCTCATGGAAACCATGGTGAGTGGCTTGCCCAGGTAGAGACCAGATTATAGTGGAGGGATTGCAAAGACCTGGCAGACCAGAACCATTTCACATCTCCCAACTTAGAAATAACAGAGCCATGTCCAGCACTCTCTCCCCTAATTTAGGAAGTGAGTCTCAGTGAAATGCTGCTGAGCTGGTTTTGAGATGATGCAGCTCCAGCTGGAGCTGAGATGAAAGCCTCCCTTCAGAGACCATCCTGAGCCTTCTGGGAGACTTCCTCTGGCACAGATGTGCTCTCTGCTGCTGCTGGCCATCATCGTCAGGTAGACTTCCCAAGATGACCAAGGCTATGGCAACACTACCTACCAGACACGATGACAGGTCCATTCTGCTCAGGATAGACACTGAAATAATCCAACCTTGCTCGCTTTTTCTCAACCATCCTCAGTATAAGATGACCCCAAGGCTAACTCTCCTGCACTGGCATAACCTGGAGAAATCAGGCTGATGCAGCTGGCAACAGCTCAGCCCCAACCTCAAGCTGAAGCCACAGGTTCATTTTGCTTCTTAAGCATTTCTGTAGCTGCAGCCACTGCTTTAGGCGAATTACCAGCTGGGATGAGATGCATAACAGAATCCTTCCCAGCTACAGCACACTACTATTATCCTGTCTGTCATGTTCGGTAATTGTGACTAACGCCTTGCTCACAGAAGGTAGAATTCTCTTCAAGAATTGCAGCAAGAAGCAAAAGGTAACAGTCCGATAAATGCTCTGTGGGCAAATCTGCAATGCTTATCAGCACCTATTATTGTCATTTTCCACGGGAAGGGGAGAGAGTTTTCTTAAACCAGTTTTAACTTGTAATAGGCTGAAAATCAGATAGTTTGCTTTGCAGTATATGGAATCACTGGAGGAATATATATTATAGTGACCTTGAAAGAAAACAGCAGCTTCTGTCTTCTAGGTCAGGCAGTACAGTAGCATGCCAGAAATAATCAAGGGACTCATTCTGCAGCTAATTAAAGACTAGAAAATATAATTTCATGTTGTGATTGTTTGCAATTAGTCACAGATGCTACTGATCACTTGCTGTGCCATTATTTTTCCATGAGTATACTATGAAATGCATTTTAAAGTAAAATCAACCAAAGGCCTAGAATTTAAGGTTAGATTTGACACAGCTGCAGCTCTTATGCATTTTGTCAAGAATTATTAACTACAGAAAATCGTTGTGAACTTCTTCAGTATAACACACATGTCACATACCCATACGTTGTATGGCTTACACACTGCAAAATGCAGATATCCTCAGCGTAGCTTTAGGCTTCCGTTGTAGTCAGTGGGGAGAAATAGGCAGCTTTCCCAATCACCTTCAAATGTCAGTATCGAGAGAAAATTAATCACAACACCATATAAAAAGTTCACAATTTCCCTTTATTTCTCTGTGCATAGGGAGCTTGGTGTGCCCATCTCAGATGTAGAGGCATATGTTGCACAGAGATAAATGTAGGTGAAACGAATCCAGGAAAGTGCATGACCATCATGGTTTGAATTTGATGGAATCCTGATTTACACCACTGGAGAAATCTCCAGCAGTCACGTTCTATGGAGAGCTTAGTACCTATAGGAGCAAACACTGTGGAATACGGCTTCCTAGAGGGCTTGCGTATGTGATGGGCATTAAGTTGCTCAGCCTGACCTGCTCCTGAGGGCACTGAGTCAGGAGAGCAAGGCTATAGCAAAACATGCTTCTCTGGGCAAACATTTACCTAGGAGGAACATACATTTATACGGGAAACCACTTCACCCAACTCAAGGTCTAAATCTGTTGTCTAACTCTAAGCTAGTCATGACAATGGATTTCTAAAGCCAGTGAAGAAGAATACGCACTTCCAAGCGGGATTGGCTATATCCTGAGATATAGTGGGAAAAGACTGTCGCTGATGCCTGTTGGTCTCCATTGGGTGCACTGAGGCAGAGCAGGGCCAGTGTCCAGGTGTGTGCAGTGAGGTGAAGCAATTCAGATGATGTTTGCAGGTGAGTTGGCAACTTCACAGGAATTTTGAGGGTACAGTTTTGGGAGTAAGTTTCTAAAATAATAAACCCCTTTCCTGACTCCAGCACCTTCTCCTTTTATTAAGCTGATGATGTAGCTTAACAGGAGTAAGGTGGAGGAGACCAGTTCCCTGGCTGCACGTAACAGCCCAGCCTGAGCGCTCAAGAGCATGGTGCAATCGCGTGGCAGGCTGTGGTCAACCCTCATGCTCAGTGTGCCACTTCCCATCAGTGGCAGGACAAGGCATTGCTGATAAACATGCCTTCTTTTCATTCTTTAGACAAATAAAGATGTTATGGATCAAGTATTTTGCTGCATAACTTCTTGACGGATAAAATTTCATCCCTAAGCTGCAGAGCACAGGGACATCCCTGCAGAATTGACTTGGCACAGAAAGTCAATAGTGACAAATGTAATATTAGATCATCGTTGCAGGGGACGAAACCCTCCATCTGGAGGGGAAAGTCTGGATGGTCTCAGTGGGTTTTTCCTAACTAACTTTTCAGATTGATTGTACAACGTGTCTCTAGACACTGGTTTGCCATCATTACTTAACGCTATAGCATGAACTGCCTCTATTTGCATGTAGGTCTTTTGGTTTAAAGGAGAAGCAAATAGGTATGTGAAAGAACCGAGTAGGATTCATATCAGCTGTATCTCGTACACATGAATCAAGGGCTGTTTTCTGTTCTTCCATCCTCAAAAAAATCCTCATGAATGTTGAGACTCTGGTAAAGAATATGTCTTTAAGTTTTAATTTTTTTTAAGAGACCTTTTCTGTACTTTCTGCATTTTTACATTAGGGATTGCTGCTCTTCACTTTATTTAAAAGAAGTTGCCTATGTTCTGTGGGCTTCCATCGAACTGTTAATGTGACATTCACCTCAAAAAAATGTAGCCCTTCTAATGTTATTGTGATGACCAACCTTGGGGAGAAACTTCATTATCCTCTATATACCAGCTAACTGGACATTTTTCTTTTGGTTTGACTGTGCTGATATTTTCCAGTAGTAGTTTTCTAGATTAATGGTAGTGTCTTGGATGCAGAGGGACTACTGGAGCAGGGTTATATTAATGAATGATATCACAGGTAGTCTTTAAAAGCCTTCAGGATACAAATTGTTGGTACCAACCAGAACAGATTGGGTGTCCTGAGGAGTAATGTTCTTGTGGGCTCTGACAACTGGTCTGAAGAAATAGCTTGGGAACACTGGGACCAAGCAAATATCTTGCTTCTGGTCATCTTGTCCTTCAGGCAGGAAATATCAGAGCACGGTGCTCATGCAACGCTTCTGCTCAACTAGTTTGGGCAGGATCAATGCCACTATTTTCCTAGCTCACCCCATTACACAGTAGCATGCAACCACAGACCAGTATCACTCCCCAGTAGCAAGAGATGTTTTCAGATGTTTCTGGTCCTTTAACAGCCATTGGTGCTGCTGGACTGGTCTGGGAGTTATTCCTTAAGATGCTGGCCCACAACCTGGAGTTTTTGCCCAGGCTGCCACACGTGCAGCAGTGCAAAGCCTCAGCAGTGAGGAGGGATCTTCTGCCCAGAGGCTGTAGTTCCTGGTGAGACAGCTGTGCCATGACCACCTGACAGATGTGCCTGTGGCCACCCCTTACCTCAAGGAGGTCACTCATCACACCAGTCCTCATAAGCTCGTAGTGGAAAGGGGAAATAGTGAAAAGGAAATACTTCATGACTATTAACCTCATCTGAACCTCCAGCAGGAGCACACCACAACCTGCTAGTTCAAGAAGGTGCAAATATTTGCATGAATACTAAGGATTATGATTTGTATGTCTGCAAAAATATTTGTTGCCAAACAGGCACGATTGCCAACATTTTGAAAATCTGCTTTGCAGACTGGTTTCACTCTGTCCATGCCAACCTTGAATGGCCTGTTGGTCACAGCCAGAGGGCAAAATGTTGGCCACTAGCCAGGACGAGAAAGTCTCTGCCAATCTAACAAGACGTGAAATGGTGTCTCCAATCGTGATTTATCTGAGCTGTTGGGACAACTGCTGACCTGCTCTGGGCACAGTCCGTGGTGCAGCAGAGAAAAGCTATGGTGGAGGAAACAAGCAGGGGCAGACGGGGAGGGGAGAATGCAGCAAAGTGGAACAAGATGAGGAGCCCTGGGATATATGGGAGGAATCAGGATGAAGAGGGGAGAGAAAGAAAATAGCTTGGAGGGAGCCACAGGGAGGAAGCAGAGGCAGATCCAAGACATGTGCAAGGCAATTAACTAAGCACAACATTGTTAAATCTGAACCTTCAGTGCCTTCATGTGTTTTGTGTGTTGTGCATAACTGCTGGACTCGGGGGACGGTACCAGTGTTGTTTTGTCATGCAAGAGGACATTTTGCTTTCTGACTTCCTCTCTTCTCGCTCCTCATTTTTAATAGACCAAGTATCTCTGTTTATTAATGGGAAGAATGGAAGGTGGGGAACCTTTATGGGCTATTAACCTCAACGAGGGCAATAACTAAGTGATAAGTCCATGCAAGTTCTTCTGCAGAAGTCAGTGCCTGAAAGCTGCTTGATATTTCATGTGTGGCAGAGATGAACTCGTGAGCAGTGTTAGCATGAAATAGCTCCAGTGCAGCTGGACCGGGACTAAATCTGCACACAGCAACATCCACTACAGCACTGCAAATCTGGACACACACTGACTGGCTGTAGGAGGAAATATGAAAAACCTGAGACCCTGAGTTACTTAATTAAAAATTGCCCCTGGATGGTTAAAACTCTTTGCCCAAAATGCCAGTCATTCACACTTCATATAAAGAACCAACTCCAAGGCAGAGTATTAGCAATATCTATATGCTATTCTATCTTACTGCAAGAACCTTTCTTAATGAGGATCAAATGGACGTAGACATTGACATCGTTTTAGTCATGCACAAAGCCATTTTACAGAATCACAGAATAATTAAGGCTGGAAAAGACCTCTGAGATCATCAAGTCCAGCTTATGACCTAACACCACCACATCAGCTAAACCATACCACTAAGTGCAGCATCCAATCTTGTCTTAAAAACCTGCAGGAATGGTGACTCCACCACCTCCCTGACCAGTCCATTCCAGTGTTTTATCCCCCTTTCTTTGAGGAAGTGCTTCCTAACATCCAACCTAAACCTCCCCTGGCGCAGCTTCAGGCCGTGCCCTTTCGTTCTGTCACAAGCTGCCTGGGAGAAGAGCCCAACCCCCATCTGACTACACCTTCTCTTCAGGTAGTTGTAGAGAGTGATAAGGTCTCCCCTGAGTCTCCTCCAGGCTAAACAATCCCAGCTCCCTCAGCCTCTCCTCATAAGACTTTCCCTCCAATCCCTTCACGAGTCTTTTTTATTTCTATTTGCTTTCATGAGTTAATAGATTTTGAAGATCTCCTGTAACTTTTGCGGCAAGAACTGCGATGTGTCATCAGGATGGAATTAAAACTTTGAAAAAACCCAGACTTTGCATTCCATGTCTGCTTCTATGAGCTCTGCTGGATTTTTTTAGACATGTATACAAAGGCAGTTTTTGCTTTTGTATTTGCACAGTTCTTGATTTCCATCAAGGTAATGAGTTTTATCTCTTATTGATGGTATGATCTAATTTACCCTGTAGGAAGCAGGAAAATATGAATATTCCCAAATTCTAGTTAGGAGTTTTGGCATGGGAAGAATAAGAAACAGCACGTCTGGATATGAGCACTGTTTCTCTGTGAGCCGTATTCAGTGTTTTAGTTGGCTTGTAAATCTGACCCATCCTCCCTGCTCTTACCCAGCTGCATGAGGGGCACCCGGCCCCCGGCACTCCATAAGCAATGGGGTGATACAGGCGCCTCCTGGGAAGGATTTTGGTGCTGCATTGCAAAGCTACATTTCTCCCTCGAGACCTGGTGTGCATTCTGTGCCTGCACCCCCAACACCACAGTCCAGATGCCTTTCTCAAGCCACTGATCCCCTATTCCTTCACCCAAACTTGAAAGGTCAGTGGCTGAACACCTGCCCTCTCCCATGTAGGTATGTCTAGTCATCTGTCTTCTCTGAAAGATTATCTTTCTGCAAGGAAATTTTGGATTAATGTCCAGGGTTACATGAGATGATCAACAGTATAATCCATGGTAGATTCTGCTGTTTGATGAGCTTTTTACTTTCTGCTATATGTCATTAAATAAGTTTCCTTTATGTAAGTAAATAAGTTAAATAGCTTATAACACCTTGTAAACTTTTTTTTCCAGTTCATGCCATGATACTCAGAAGGCACAACGTGCTGCACTTACAGTGGTCAACTTAAAAGCCATGAGAAATCAGAGTACCAGTGAAAATGGCACAATGAAAAACATCCTCATTATACATTTGTATGTCTGATCCTCGTGAGAGACTGTGTAATCTTGCTGACATGTCCCTAGGATTTTCTAAGCACAAGTTGTCCTGACCTGCATCGTAAATCTTGAAGCCTCTGTTCTCTTCAAGGTGCTCTCATGAGCCGGATACACCTCGCTCCGCCAGTACATGAGCTGCTTTCTTGCACCATGGCCATCTGTTTCCTAATGATTATGTCTAGCCTGGGTTAATCTGCTCTTTTAGTGTACGTCACGATGGGAAAATCACAGTACAAACACAAACTTCCCAAAGACAGTTTCTTGGCTACTGTAGTTGATGGCCAGACCCATGGAGACTGGGCTAGCTGTCTGATGGGACACACTGAGAGATGGGTTTGAGTCTCCTTTTACATCCTATGCTGCAGGCACCTGCACTACTTTAAATGTACTAGAGGAGAAGTTGCTTTTTCCCTCACTCTTCCTCAGTCTGCAGATTCAGACTCTTTGGTGCTCTGAAATGTTTCTCTGTTTCTGAGTTTGGAGAAAAAATGGTACTTAGATGGTGAATTTGCTTTTACTCAGGAGTCCTTTCTCACTCACTTTTTACTAGCTGTTGATAAATCATGATGGGATGGAAATATATGTTGTTACTTCCCTTCTCAGGTGATTTCCTCTCCCTATTGGGGCAAATAACACTGCTAGCAGTGGTGCTTTATCCTCTTGCTGTCTTCTATGATTGACTTTAAAACCGCTCACTTTGCAAGCAGCTGAGAAGCAACTCATACCCTCCTCATAGACTGTGTAGTCCAGGGTGAGCAAGGCGAGCAGGGATTGAAGTCATGTCTTAAATTAAGATGATTTACTTTCGAATAAAATCTCACCAAACGGGAACACATAAACCAGAGAAAGTTCTTTTAAGATCCAAATAGGAGTTTGCTTTTGGGGAAACTCAGTGTAAGAAGAAGAGTGTAAATTGACCAAGCCCTGGGCAGAGCTGGGTCAGCACGTGCAGGCAGTGATGCGAGTTCCTAGGTAGCCAGCAAAGACCATCTTCTCCTGTCTTTGTGTCCAGGCTCCAGGGCTTCACTGTGAATCACACACTTCATAGAGCTATGTTTCCAGGTGTTCATGAATAATGCAGCTCAGTTAACTGAAGTTTCAGCTTTTATTTAATTGCTTTGGTTTGAATCAATTTTCCTTTGAGTAGACAGAAAAGACAGGATCCCTCCAGATCTCCATGATCATAGAATCATAGAAATGTTTCGGTTGTAAGAGACCATTAAGATCATCAAGTTCAACCATCAATCCAGCACGGCCAGGTCGCCACTAAACCAAATCCTTAGGTGACGTATCTACATATCTTTTCAATACCTCCAGGGATAGGGAATCAACCACTTCCCTGGGCAGCCTGTTCAAGTGCTTGACAACCCTTTCCGTGAAGAAGTGTTTCCTCATATCTAATCTAAACCTCCCCTGGTGCAAATTGAGGCCGTTTATTCTGTCCTGTTGTTTGTTACTTGGGAGACGAGACTGACCCCACCTCGCTACAACCTCCTTTCAGGTAGTTGCAGAGAGCGAAAAGGTCTCCCCTGAGCCTCCTTATCCATCTATCTATCTATCTATCTATCTATCTATCTATCTATCTATCTATCTATTTTTCCCAAGCTAAACAACCCCAGTTTCCTCAGCCACTCCTTGCGGAGTGAGTATGGAGTGGTCTGCAGCTGAACTGCTCAGCCCAGGTTTCTTTGGTTCAGTGAAGAGAAATGCCCGCTTTTGGCATGGGGTGTGTCAGTTCAGTGTGGATATCTGCTCTGGGACAATATCCATCACACGCTGTGGGCTCCACTGCCTGTGAAAACAGCTTTAAGTGATCAGCTCAGACGTGTATGTCCCCATGGGACTGGGGGAACCCTACTCACAGTGTACCATACCTGTCTTGTAAAGACAACTTCTGGATTGAATACCCACTGTCTGAATTCCCAGGTCTGTTTGCCATGTCCTAGTAGGCTCTGTTCAATTCACATCTTTCTTTGACAACACTGCAAAGGTGTTTGATTTTTTTTAAGTTGTCTCCACTCTATCATAAACTACTTCGTGAAATACTGGATTCGGATGTTGAAAAGCCTCACATAGCTGCTTCCTTGCTTGATCTGTTAACACATGATGCTTTATTTTTCCAGGTATCTTTTTTTTTGACACTGAGCATGCCTAAAACTCCCTCTTTTTTACAGAAAAAAAGGTAAAGATTATTTTTTTACTTTTTTTTCCCCCCATGGAGGTAATTTCTGTGGAGATTCTTAGAATTTAGTCCCATAAGTAAGTGAGAAAAGCCCATGTTCTCTTATTTGTGGTTTATTATATTTGATTCTTGCATTTTGGGGGTCTAAAAATACCTGCTAGATTATAGCACAGTTAATGAAAGAACTGAAATATGTCAGTAATACATCCTGCGCTTCTCAATCACCCCAGCATTTCAGCTGCCAGCCCTAGTGGGTGTTGAACTTCCCTTTGCTAAATCCCATGTGCAGGTTTAAGAAAACACTTGAGATGACTTCAAAGAATTATAGAATCACAGAATTGTAGGATTTGGAAGGGACCTCTGAAGATCGTCTAGTCCAAGCCCCCTACCAGAGCTGGACCATCGCTTTGAAGAAGGCTGAGCAGAATGTAGCATGCAGAGAATTTTCCAAGTAAGGAGCATTCAAACATGATGATCCAAGACAATTTGCGTTTCATTTTTTTTAATGGAGAGACTTTTTATGCCCTAAATGATGATGCTTTGTTGTCAGTGTTACTTCTTGTGGACACTTTTGCTTTCTGTATAAGGTCATCCTTATCTTACTTGTTGAGTTTTAGTCTGTTTCCTCCTTTGAAAGAGGAATACAGCAAAGTATATGAGTCAACTTTTAAGAGAGCTTTTGCTACATCTAGTGGTGAAGCCTTTGAAGTGCCTGAAAAAAAGGCAATTTATCAAAACGCTGATCTTCATTTAAAACTCTTGTTATAATGAAACCTGATGTGCTTTTATGTTGCCGTCTTTCATCGGCAAGCTCTGATATTGTTACCTGGTGTGGCTTTTCTCGATTCTGGCTGCCATTTGCGGCAGTACTGGTCTGAACTATCTGAGAATTTGATTCAGACTGAATTATTACTAAATGCAAAGAAAAGATAGATTGAGGACGGTGTATGTGCGTGAGACAATCCCAGACCCCCACAGCTGTCATCCTTCCCAGTCCAACACCTGTATTATCCAGGAGTAGTGAGAATTCACCCAAATTGCAGAAGATTTTGCACTGACATTGACCAACACTTGGGCAACTACCTACAGACCTGCATGGGTGGAGATGTATCCCTCAAGGGGGTTATTCAGAAGAACGTAAGCATGGCTGCATGCTAAAGTGAGGATGATTTTTCAGGAGGTAGATGCCTGAATGTCTGTTATTTCCACCCTTTCTGTAATGCAAAGTGAGGAGCACACACGCAGGGGACTGAGAACCACCTGGGATTTGGTGGGAGAGTGAAAACATAGGGTCAAATCCCACAGGTCTGGGATGTGGATGGGTCCTAGCCAAATACTTACTGGAGAGAAGCTGTAGTAACTGCAGCTACTCTTTACAAGCATCAGAGTATTTTCTGAGGGGTTGTCTAACTTGTTCACAGGAACAGAAAAGCTTTGCTTAATTCCAGTGGGAACTGGATGCAGCCTTGGCAGAACACCACAGCCTCCTGATCTCGAACTGGATGGGAGCAGGCTTGATTACTATGGCCCACATAACAATAAGACCTGTGAACAAAGAGGCTGGGATCATGAAAACAATGTTGACAGAATAATGCAAACCAGAGCTGATTGCAAACCTACTAAAGAAATCAGCACTGATGTTAGAAGAGCTGTTGATGCAGATTTAAAAATCACATGGGTTTTGAAGTGGAGTGGTTGTATAAATAACTGATATAAAACTTTATTAACCTGTTTTTTCTGGGTAAGGAACAGTTCATTAAAGCGGGCACTAGATCTTTATGGTGGGAAAATGAAGAAGACCTGCTTATTCAGTTTTACTCCAGAGCTGTGGCAAGCTCTGCTTGCTTAGGGCTGGCTGGGGAGAGGACAGGAGAAATGTTACATTTCACCTGCTCCTGGAGCACAAGACAGCTGGCCAACCACAGCAGAAGAGGGTGGGCTGGAAGCCTGGATGCATTTCCTCTGGCTTGTGGTTCGCTTCTCCTGCCTAATGTGGATGGCCTGGTTAAGATTTCCTTGTACCATCCTCTTTGGGCTGTGAAGGCATGAGGACCTCACCCTGGTCAGGGGAAAGGCCATGGAAGACAGAAAGGCCTGGAAGAAGATAAGGAGGGAGGAATATGAAGGATAAGGCAGCACTGAATGTGTACCTGGGGACTGCAGACAGGTTTCCCCTTTGGCACCGTGGTCCAGGTGTCTTGGTGGTGGGTGCTCCTCATGTGTGGCACAGCAGTGATTGCTCTTTGCTGGAAGGACGCTCCCTTCATAGTTATGGAAAGAAACAGACCCTTTTAGAGCACAACATCCTGCAAAAAGATGACGAATACATCATTGCCTCTGAAGGGAGCCTGGAGTGACAACTCAGCCATCTCCAGAGGTTGAAGACCAGCAAGAGGACTTCCACCCCTTCTGTGCTGCAGTGACTGGAAGCTCCTATGCTGTGAGCAGTATCCAGCTGCACAATCCAAGTGACCGTAGGTTTAAAGACATGATGGTGAACCTGGTAGCAGTTTGAAAGGCACTCACAGAATGAGGGAGGATAAACCTAGGGACTTGGAGGACAGTTTAACCTGAAGTATCAGAAATAATTCACACTTTTGGACTTTTACAGTAGTGTACTCAAGAACATTAGAAAATGCTGAAGGAGGATGAGTTGTGCATTAGCTGGGAGATGATACAGATGAGGAGGCATTTCCATCTCCAGGTGTTACTTGCTTTTGTAAAAAAGCAAGAGAATAAAGAAGAATTTCAACTTCATACTTGAACTATTGTTTCAGTTAAAAAAAAAAATATCCTTGATCGAAGGAATACACATCCCTGTTATTTACCACTGGTGTGAAACCACAGGAGCAGAAAAAGATCTGTAACTTCCTTGAGCTACAGGTTATGATTTGAGATGATAAGGTTTCTGGCATCAGGAATTATTTCCACATGAACTATCCTACATTGATCTGTTCCCATATGTGGTGACAATCACTCATTGCTCTCAGAGCTGTTCAATCAGCCCCATGCTGGGCAGCCTCTCTGATGCCTGGAGTTTGCTCCAGAGCCGAGAGATTGTCCGGAGATAACATGCTGTCGAATACTCCGAGAAGCATTAAAATTTTCTTTTAGAAGCTAACATAAAAGAGTTCAATAGCTCACACAAGCAAGAAAACATTTTGAAAGGAAAACAAACAAAATGAGGAGCTAAAAAGCACGATTTTCCTCCCTTTTATTTTGAGCCTGCTTCTTTCAGGTACATGGAAATTGGCACAGGCTGCATTTTGTACTGATGATTTGTGCTGCATTTATATGCATGAAATACAAAGAGCAACCATATCTCCTTTGGAAACGGGACCTACTTTTGCTTCCCAAATGTCAATCACCGTTTTTAAAATGTCACTCTATTTCATGTCTCTCTGCCCTGTGCTGTGGCTGATGGCCACATGTAGAAAAAGGTAACTAGTTACTCAAGTCTCCTGATTAGCACAGAAAGTCAAATATGTCGGGCTTTTAAAATCTTCCCAGCTTCTTTCTGGAGCAGTACGAGTGGGTTCCCAACCTCCTCGCAATTACTGCTCTCTGTGCATCATTGTTGACCAAGAAGAAGCTCAGGCTGGAGCAACAGGCAGCGCTTCTCACTCTGGTGTGCTCTAAACCTCAAAGCAAGACTGGACAACCTGGAGATAAAAACATAACTGACTGAGCAGGAAGAAAGGGGAAATTTCAGAGCAAGGATAAACCCTTCATTCACTCATTCCTGAACTCATAAATTGCAAATTCTTAGCCATCCGGGTGCTGGGACTCTTCTGTGCTATACAAGGGATTTACCAGGTATTCAAGTGATGATTAAAAAATCTCTTGTTTTTACTCAAAACTTTGTTCATTTGCTTCAGTGGTCATTTGAATGTAATTCAAGACTTTATTAGAAAGGCATAAATATAAGAAAAATGGAAATAACCATTTGTGAGGTGGCAGGAGATAGATTTATTCAGGTTTGCTTTCTAAAGGTTAGGGAACTGCAAGTGGAAAATCAGAGAATACAACCTTTACAGTTACATTAAGTCCATTAATACAGTTACATTAAGTCCTGTAAAAAGTAAAACACTGGGGATTTAAGATGCAGAAGAGGGATGGTATCCATTCATTGACTCTGCCTTCAGTGCTTTTTGCTAGATGTAAATTCATCTATTATTTAAGGCCTAATATAGAATATGAAAATGATGCACTTTTAAATTAAAATACACACTCTAAATTTCATTTGGCCTTTAAGCTGCCTTCAACTTCTGGTATCTCACAGGACCATTTCAGAACCCGTTCCCCAAATCCAGAAGTGCAATTCAGATCTAGCTGCACCATCACAGTGACAGGCTGACATCTGTTCAGACAGATTCTGGCATTTCCTAAGTTCATTAGGTATTTCAACCTTAGCTGTCTTTCATGCAACATGAGAGAACATGAGATAATTTTCATGAATGTAACTCTCTCCTAAAGATGTGTATAATACTAACCACTATACAATTGCTCACACCACCACAGAGGCTGACTCAGCAGAAGTCCAGGAAAACTTGGGCTGAGATCCAGGCTGAGGGTAGGCATTTGCCAAGTTCCATGCGTTTGTCATGCCCATAAAGCAGAGCATCACCTCATGTCTAAGGCAGCTGGCAAATTCACCCACTAATTTTCCGTGTAGCAATGGAGCCACATGACCCTATCTGCTCACGTTCTAGGCAGCGTCATCATCTGGAGGCACTGTCCTGGATGTGAAGTATGAATGGAGATGACCACTGCAAGGAAATCAGGAGGAATGGGCATCTCTAGGGAACAGGTTAAGAGAGAAATCTCTCTGCTCCCATTTAAAACTGCATAACCCATATGGTTAATCTGTCTTTTTTATTATGAAGGTTTTTTTTTTTTTAATTAGGTCTGCCAATGCTTCTCCTAATTAACTATGTCACTTACCTCAGAGCAGGGATTATTATTAGCAATTTTGTATTCTGCAGTTGATACCTTTCCCAAATATCATTATCAGCATTTTTATTTCAAAATCCTTCAAGACAATCTGAGATGCAGAGAAAGGCATCTGGCATTCCCTTATCACCCTTGAGGGAGGGTCTGGATTGCTCATTTATCTTTTAATTGCTATTTTATAGCTGCATATTTCTTATACAGCTTGTGGACCTATATGCAGGCTTCTGATTGACCTATTCCCATGTCATGAAGTCATTCTTTTAGATAATCCAGACACAGTGGTCTGGCACAAACCAGGTCTGCTCAAAGGTTTATTACTGTGATTAATCGAAGGAGAAATAACACAGGTGTTTATACATATGCAAAACCTTAATGTTTAAATAGGCTTTTCCAGGAGCAGTGTCACTAAGAAAGGCTGTTTTCCCTGAAGGAGACTCCTTCACATCCACTCCAGGTCTCCTCCAAGCTCCCACATCATGCTGTCCACACCGCAGCCCTCCTCCACATCCTGCCCTTGTGACAGCAGGTGCTGGGGATAGCATGAAGCAGCTTCTCTGCACATTGACCAGCTGGTGGGGATGTTGCCTCAGTTGGTGGCCACTGCCACTTGGGAGGGATCGGACTGAATTACACAGGTATTTCCCTCCCTGTGTGTACCAACATGTCTTTCCAGTTCCCAGTCACTGGCCATCACTAAGTCTACGAGACTTAGACCTCTCAGATCTCGGTACCACTATAGAGCTTAATGCAAATAAACTGAAGGTATTGAATGGCTGCATAGAGGCTGCAACCCACCTAAAAACAAATGTCTGTGCTCTGGGTTCCCTCATCAGCAAAGAGGAATAAAGTTGCACTTCTAACTTCCAATCTCATGTCTTGGCCAGCTTCCTTCCCCGCGTACCAGAACAACTTGATCCAGTGACCATCTTTCAGATGACTGCAATTCAGTGAAGCAACTCCTAGAAGAAAAGCATGAATTTCGATAGAGCTCTTCCTCCCTGCAGTTTGACTTTGTCACCAGCTTGACTGCATGCCTGGAAACAAAGAGGAATTTGTCAGCACGAAGAAATGTCTTACAACATTACTGTCCGGATCTTAAAAAAGAGCCAGTTGATTGATTAAAGGTCTGCCATACTCATTTGTTACTTATAATTTCTCAAGGTATCAGTTTGAAACAATATCAAAAGTTTTCAGATGAAATTTGATGTCTTCTAAATCCATCTGTTCCTCATGCTCCAGGAATTGTTTCCGTTGTTGAAGCCTCCATTTTTTCCTACAATGACAGATTTTCTTCCTTCTGGTGTGGGGCCGCTCCCTTACAAGCTGTCTTTCTGACAGGGAAACAAATATCAGAAGGAATGATGTTTTGTCTTCAATCTCCAGACCATGGAAAATGAGCCAAATATGCTCCATCCACTTTCTTCCATTTCTCAGTTCTTTCAATTTTTACCCCTTCTCATTAATCGGCTTATGCTGCTCCCTCTGGCTCCAAAGAGTCAGTGAGATATGAAGCTACATGTCAGCCCTGCAGCATTTCAGTAAGACTGTGAAGTGGTTTCGAAACTCAAATAGCAGCAGCTGCTTCACATCAGGAATCTGAGGAAGAGGAGAGATTCTTTTGTGCCTTCATAGTAGCTCTGGCAAGTTCAATTCCCCATCTTAAGACCATTCAGAGCTGATTCAACTAAACCCCACATCTGCAGTGGCTTTATCCATCGGCACACCCTGTACTGAGCCTGGTTGGGAAGAAGTTCATTTTCTCCATAGTAGCCCA
Source organism: Todus mexicanus (assembly GCA_013389965.1). NCBI lineage: Eukaryota > Metazoa > Chordata > Aves > Coraciiformes > Todidae > Todus > Todus mexicanus. Next base: position 24,166 of record WEIS01060998.1, on the reverse strand, counting down.
TACAATTATTAGTTTTGAATTTGTGACTAAACCAGCATTGATAACACACTGATGCCTTGGCTGTTGCTGAGCAGCACTTACACTGTGTGCAGTTATCCGTTTTCCCACTGTCTCACCAGTGATCAGGCTGGATATTGCTGTGAGGGGGCATAGCCAGGACAGCTGAGCCAGGCTGACCAAAGGGTTATTTCATGGGATGTCACATGTTGCAGCGAAAATTCAAGGAATGGAGGAGGAAAGAGGGACATTCATGGTTATGGCATTTGCCTTCCCGGTAACTTTTGCATATATCGAGGCTTCACTTTCCAGGAGGTGGTAAAACATCTGCTGCTGAAGGGTCAAAGTGAATGAATTTCTCTTTTTTTTTGCTCTGTTTGCGTGTGCAATTTATGCTTCAACTACTGAACTGCCTCTATCTTAATTCATGAGTCTTCTCTTGCCTTCCTCCTAGCTTCTCACTGTCATTGCAGGAGTGAGGAGAGTGAGCAGATATGTAGGTGCTTGGCTGCTGGCTGAGGTCAACCCACCACAACCCCACGCCCTGTCCTTGGTAACAATTTCAGTGAGGATGGTCAGGAATTGAGTCTCACAAAAATAATGTGAGGTAACAAGTTCTGGCTGAATCCCTTTTTAACGATGTGGTATCAGAGACCAAATTTGGGCAAGCGTCAATTTGTGCTTCATTTCCCTTGAACTAGCAACTTTTTCCTGGCACCTCTCCTCGAGGGGGACCCAAGAGAAGACATTGGAGTTGAACTGCTACCTAGTTTTGTTGTTCCTTTTTCTTCTTTCCTTTACAGCCACATTTTCAGAATAAAAGATTTGTTATTGATTACTAGAGCTCTTCTTCTTGTCTAATCTGGTCGTTTCCAGATGCTCCAGTGATGCAGAACACAGGGCACTAAGGAAGGCACCTGGAGTCCACATGCTGCAGCATGGACTGGTGACAAACTTTCCATCCACCACACAATACATCATTGCCTGTCATGGGATCAGCCATGCATGAGCCTCTCTGGTAGTTATTCGGAGATTGTGTTCATGTCTAATGTTCACAGCTCAAGAAAGACGACGAATAATCTATCTATGCAGAGAAAACACCACAAGAAGTGATGGCAGCAAGAAAACCTAAAGAGTTACTGCCAAAGGTTCTGTAGTAAACAGAAGATCATCTAACATCCAAACAGACATCTAAAATCTACCCAATGAATCACACCCTAAAGTGCCTATTTCTTGCTTTTGGTTATAAAGGGTGTCAGACAAGTGTCTCAGAGACAGACACCATGTTGTGATTCCTGAAATTCAGATGAGATGTCTCACCAGCGGTACAAAGTGTATCACTCAGAGGGGTCCAGGCAGGTTATCAGCATGTGGAAGACTTTCCTACGTTCACCCTGTGTTTGTTCACATTTTACTGAGCAGCTAGATATTTTCCTGAGCTCCATAAGTCTGGCAAAGAATGACTTGCTCTGATCATTTTAACCCATTCAATTAATTGGAAACTGTGTTGTCAGAGAAAATATGGAAACCCAGAAAGAGGCAGAAGAAAAAGAGCTCATCTAAAGCCAAAGGAAAGAGGTGATGTAAAGTAGAAGCCAAAAGAGTGGAAAAAAGTAGAATATATCTAGCCTGAAATCAAATGGAGGAAAAAAAGCTGGCTAGAAAGTTTCATTAATTCTGGCTAGAAAGAAAAAAGGAAATGAAAAATGAAACAAAGGGCAGAACTGGCACTTGAGAGAGAGAGAGAAGAAAGATACTGAAAAGAAAGATACTGGAAAGAAAGAAGCCCAGTAAATTAGCTGAAATGCAGCAATATATGCTCCAAAGCAATCCTTTCAGCAGGCTCAGAGAATCTGTCTCCATTAAAGTTTCATATGAAGGCTCAGAGGGATTTTCAATATTTAAAAAGTGTTTCTGAAGGTAGCCAAGGGGAGATGCAGTGGTGATTCTTGAAAGGCTAAGGCATTAAATTTTATTATGTCTTCAAATAGCATGGGACTGTATCAAGCTCTAGGTTGCTTTAAGAGAACATTCATGCCTTGCTGTGCTCCCTGCTCTAATTAAAATGTGCCTGTCTAGGGTGATTTACATCCTCTGTTTTTCTCTCTGGTGATCACTGGTGAAGATGAGAGGTGTGAAGGCAGAAGGTGGGAAACACAGAGTTGCTGAAAGGCTGCTGAACCGACGCCCCACAACACTGGGGTAAGACCCTCATGACCTGCAGACAGGCAGAAGTGGAAAGACAAGGTCAAGGCAAAGAGTTTCATCATGTGTCCCCTGGCACATAGAAGAAGAAACATCAGTTTCATTTGTGCAGACAGAAATAAGGCGTGCCATCCTGGTGACAAGCTGGTGGTAGCTTCAGCTGCCCTGACATTGGACACAAAGTCCCTGGGGCGGGGACTGTTTGTCCTTTCTTGAAATCATGTCTGATGAGGAGGAGTGAAAGCCAAATCAGAAAGTAACTCACAAATGCAAAAGCTCTTACAGGCAGGGCAACACCACTTTTGCCAGGTGTGTGTGTGCGGGTCTGAGAAAGAAGTGAATGTCTGCTTTGAAGCCAAGAAGAGGAGAAGGAGTATGGCAAAGGGCTACATCTTTGTGTGGAGGAGCATAGAATCATAGAACAGTTTGGGTTGAAAGGGACTTCTAAATGTCATCTAGTCCAACCCCCCTGCAGGGAGCAGGGACATCCTCAACTAGAGCAGGTTGCTCAGAGCCTTGTCGAGCTTCACCTTGAATATCTCCAGGGATGGGACCTCAACTACC
>WEIS01060998.1:0-21363 GCA_013389965.1 Todus mexicanus | reverse complement strand
CCTTAAGGGATGTTGTAGCCAGGTGGGGGTTGGTCTCTTCTCTCAGGGTACCAATGACAGAACAAGAGGACACGGTCTTAAGCTGCATCAGGGGAAGTTTAACCTAGATGCTAGGAAGAACTTTTTTAGAGAGAGAGTGATTTCCCATTGGAATAGGTTGCCCAGGGAGGTGGTGGAGTCACCATCCTTGGATGTGTTCAAAAAGAGGTTGGATGATGTACTCAGGGACAAGATTTAGATGATTAGATGATGAGATGATATTGGGTTATAGGTTATAGGTTACAGGTTGGACCTGATGATCTCTACGGTCTTTTCCAACCTCGTTAATTCTATGATTCTATGTTCCCCTATTCAGGAGGTTCCCCGGTGCCCGTCGGGGCTCTCCCCAGTGGGTGGCAGCACCGGCCCGTCGGCACCAGCTCTCCGGGAGCGGCCGAGCATCGCCTGGTCTCGGCCCCTTTGATATCACTGGCTTCATTCTCTAATATGTGCGTTTCTTTCGTGCCGTCCTGCTTGTCAGTGGCTTTAAACAACTTTCTGGAAGTGACATTGTATGTGTCACAGTCCTTGCCTCAACGTTGTAGATCTCTCATGCCGCCTCACATCGCAGAGCTGGCTGCGCTGCAAAGTGTTCGATACGAGGATCAGTCTCCTAAAGATTTTAAGTTGACTAGCACCTACCTGATTTATCCCCTTTTTACAATAAAAACACTTGGCCCCTGGTTAAGACATCTACATCTACACATCTACCTGCACACAGAGCGCGTAACACTCCTGTTGGCAACAGACACAGAATCATGTAATCATAGAATAGTTTGGGTTGGAAGGGACCTCTAGAGATCATCCAGTCCTCTGCAGTGAGCAGGGACATTCTCAACTAGAGCAGGTTGCTCAGAGCTTTGTCAAGTCTCATCCTGAATGTCTCTGGGGATGGGGCCTCAACTACCTCCCTGGGCAACCTGTGCCAGTGTTCCACTATCCTCATGGTAGAGAACTTTTTCCTAACATCCAATCTAAATCCAGTCTTCTCTAATTTAAAACCATTACCCCTCATTCTGTCACTACAGGACTTTGTAAACAGGCCCTCTCCAGCCTTCTTGTAAGCCCCCTTGATTGGTATCTTGTCAACGTAGCCACTGAGCTCAACTGGTGATTCGGAGGACTGACCAGGTAAGCCTTAGGGTGGACAGCACTGCTCCCCTTACCACAGCAAGGGAAGCTTAGAGGCTAGGCTTGTGTGTAGCAACCCAGAGGCAGGTTGCTAAATTCAGGGGGTTTCACTGAAAATGGAACTGTTCCTCCCATGTAGCTACTTCAGGAGTCATCTCAACCTTTCACATTCAAGCAGGGCAGCAATGTAACACAACGTGGTCCCGTTGGCCTGGCATTAAACCAAAAGTGAGCACCACTCAGCCAGTTTCTCAATAAATTTAGAAAACGAATGATAATTCAGACTCAGCCGCAAACACCGTCTGCCTCCTGCCTCTAGCAACCATAGTTAGTGACAGATGGCAAGGGAAGGCTAAGGACTAAGTGGTTGTAATAACTCCCTCACCCAACCTGTGTTATATTTTCAGCTCAGGGACTTTCCCTGGGCTTGTCTGGTACTGCCGTTAGCGGACCCCTCTTCCAAGTGTCTGCGTAACGAAGACGGAGGCCAGGCTGTGTGATGGGAAGATGTGGCAGTGAGTGCTCTCTCAGCATGACTTGTCTGGCCTGAACATGAAAGAAAACCAATTCCCCTCCTTCCACTACCCAAGGAAAATAAGGCTGTAGCTCAGATGCAGAGGTCTTCGTTTGGAGTATGTATAAAACTGGGTGGGATGAATCCCATCCTCACTGAGTTGTGGAGTCAAGAAGGGCACCTCCACCTGGTGGCCACTCTGGTTTGTGCTGCTTGGTTCTCTGTAACTGCAGCTCATTGACGGTTTTTAGTATTACTTGTTTTTCAGTGAGAAAGTATGCAAAATGTTATCCGTTTAATGGATCACAGGGAACCACCAATGCCAAGAAAATGGTAAAAGCAGTAGGTAATTGTTCTTAGAAATTGTGATCCGATGCTTGCCTGAAAATTCATTTATCATAATGATTGAGATTCAGACGAGGAGTTGGATAAAACCCGAATCGAGACAGCGAAGAGCACTGAATGAGTTTCAAGCTTTTTTCATCATAAGCCACCTGTTGAGTCACAGTGACCGAATCTGAAACCTGTTCTCCTTTTCATTACTTTCTTTGATGTGCAGTTCTTTCCTTTTGGTATCTGAGAAAGTAGTTTTGTGGTATTTTAGACCTCTTTCCCTGCCAAGGAAACAAGTAGAAACACTTCCAATTCAAGCAGCACATAGCAAGGTTCTGCTGAGGGAAGGCTTTGTCTCTCAGCCAGCTGTCCTGCTCCAGGTTTCCTAGTCCGATGCCAGGGTTACAGAAATAGAATGAAATGACCCACAAAGCTGGTCATTATGAGGGAAAGATAGACTGTTACACTCTCCTCTAGCTCCCTTTCTCCTCTGGGGCTGAGCTCACCCTGTGCTGTCCCTGTGGGGTTGTGACACATTTGGCTCGTGGGCAACACAAGCAAAGGAGCATCTGGCCTCTCTCCTGCTACGAGCTCGGCACAGACATGATGAAACCTCGGCCAAAGTCTGATGGCTTCAGTTCCCAAGTGACTAACGCTGCTTAAAAGCAGAAGCCAAGATAGTATAACGTTGAATTATTTGTTGCCTGCCCTAACAGCAGGGCAGGGCTATCTTTTCTCTCTGATAAACTGAATGGGTTTGACCCAGATTATAACCTCTGGTTTGAATTTAGAGATAAGCATTGTCATATCAGCCTTGTGCCAAGGAACTTGTGGCAGCAATGATGCAGTGTTTCACAAGGTTGGATGGGCCTGATGAGGTTGCAGGATATGGGCAGCTTGGTCAGACAGATGCTCACCTCCACTCCACATTTGGAAGGGCCCCGGGGCAGGGAACAGTATAAACTCTAGTGAAGCCACATTGCCAGTGGCAGGACTAGAGCTAATTCCAGGTACTTGAGAGTTTACAGCCACAACAGTGGATTTAATTATCACTTTACAGGGCTTTAAGTGAGCTGTAAGACTAATCTAAATTTAACTCCCTTTACAGGGTCGGTAGTCTCTTTACAAGCTTTCTCAACAGAGAAGTGTCAAATTAGGGCTATATCGATAGATAAAGGAAAAGAAAAATAAAGTCATTGATGGCCACAGATTTCCCAACTGATATCTTTATACTCTGCTATAAAACCTATCACCCTTCATTTAAAGAAAGTGAAAATTGTTGACATCTCTTTCAAATGCTAATCATTAGGAAGCAACTTGAACTAAATATAATCAAAATCAAATAATGTGCACCTTTTATAGAGGAGTAACAGCACTCAATATATTCTGCTATTTACACTTCTAGATAATCTCAGTTATTTAATTTGGGACTAGACGTTGGAGCCCCTCCAGCTGCTGTAAGACTGTGCCTCTGAGAATTACCAGTGCCATCAGGAGCCAGTGCTGCAACTGGATGCTTCATTTTGAAAAATGCAATGCTTTGCTTGGGCACAGATGCTTTCCAGGACAGTGAGGGCTTTGCTTTCACCACCTGCCCAGAACCAGGGCAGCCCACGGCTCCTGGAACCTCACCCCTGGGTGTAGCAGAACCACCTGGCCATGGCAGCAGACCTTTGTGCGCCATAAAGGGGTGGACTTTGGCGAAATCCGAGCCTTGGACTTTTAAGCACCTGCACCTGCTGACCTAGACTAGAGGATTTTTGAGGTCATGGTGACTGTAGAATGAGCCAGGCATGGTGCTCTCCTGGAGGGTGCCCCTAGAATTTTGGGGACAGCTCAAAGCAGTGAGAGCCCTGTGAGGACCCCTAGCCCCTGGCTTGAAAGCCCATCTCCTGTCCCTCTGACCTGCCTTGCGTGATGTCCCTTCCCACTCTGCCCCAGGCAGCAGGAGCCAGCACCTCTCTGCATGACTGAAATGCCTGGCAGGCAGCAGAAGAAAGAGAGCTGCCTGCACCAAGCCTGGGACTCCTGCACAGTCATCCTTATGTTTTGGTCATGCAGGTTTCTCTTTCTTGGTCATTTCTTTCTGGGCAGGACCCACACTATGTCACATATCTAGTCCAAGCCAAATGTCCACCATCTTAGTAAACAGAGAGAGTTAGGTACCTCCAGGGGGTTATTAAACCTTGTCTCTCATGAACTGTCCTCAGAATATGCCGGTTTATCTCCCTTGCTTGCTCAGAGAACTCAGAAGACCTGCTTATGGCTAAACACCTATATTTTGCAGGGCAAGAAGTTAACCATCTAGTGAGATGGATCCTCCACATCCATGGAGAGCACTACTGACATCGCTTATCAACTGCACAGGTCCTAGAAAAAAACCTATTTAGTCCCCTTTATACATACTCTCATATAAGAATAGGACTGAGCCTAGCACAGAGCACTCCCAAACTAAACTATGTGTTTCATCCCACCTCTCCTAGCAGACCACTGCTACCCATTGAAGCTCTCTCCATAACTTCCTCTCCTTTGCAGAACTTAGGGTCCCCCTCTGGACTGCCCTGGCTGCTTATCTACAGGGTCGGCATAGAAAAGAGATGCTGGTGCTGCCCTGAATCTTTGTGGAGGGGCAAACCTTGCCCACCCCGAGGATCTGAAAGAGCTGAGGTTGGAAGGAACTCCCTGTTTTCTTCCTCCTGATTACCTGGGAGCTGGAAAGATAAGCACAGCTCTGGCTGGAAGAATGGCCTCTGGGTGAACCCCGTGTTCCACATTTATTTGCATTTCTGAGAAGTGGTTCTTATCTTTCGGACTTTCAAACCACGGAGTTTAAAGTAATACTGGAGTGAAATTATAGCTGCTGCTGATTAAAGCACTATATTTAGGCTTCATTGTAGCTTAAATGTCAGATTATGAACTCCAAAATAATTTTTCACTTAGTGTAAACAGTTTAAAACATAAACAGTGAGTTAAAATACCCAGTTTGTTCCACTGATTTCAGCCAAGTGCATCAAAATTCTGGTTAGACTTTAGTCTTAGTGGACAGCCTCAAACCTTGAATTAAGTAGGAAAATACAGATCATGGGAGAAAATGGCCTACTGATACCCCTTCTTAGGAGAAGACACGGGTTTAATCAGCATTCAGATTGTTGGGGGGTCATTTTGTGTTGTTTTGGGGTTTTTTTCTGAAAGACTCCACAAAATTTCAGTCATGTGAGACCCTTCCCTCAAGGTGAAGTATCTGAGTGCAAATCTAGCTTTGAAGGGATTTATTTAGTTCTGGGTTGCAGGTAAAATTCTTAAGTAAAACAATGTGGATAAAGCCCTGCTGAGCCAGCTAACCTTGGGAAAGGCAGACACTGGGGTTATCTGAACTTCACTTATCTGAATTTTCCTGCTGTTTGAGGTGGGATTATGTTGTCCACCTCACACCAACAGACGGGATTTTGCGTGCCCTGACCAACCTAAGGTGCATGACCTTATGTCCACAGTTACATCTTGGAAAGGCAAGTGGCCCTTCTCTGGAGGGCAAAGTGGTTTAGAAATTAAAAGCCCACATGATTCAAGCTGCCTAGCTCATGTGCATTCATGAAGGGGAGAAACATACAGAAGAAAGAAAGCTGGAATAATTTTGGGGAGACACGGAACTGAGACACAGCATTGAGGCAGTGTGACACTTCCCAGGCATTTCATGAGGACTACATGCCTCTAGAGTTCTCCTAAAGCCACTGGTGACTGCTGTGAAACACCAGTACAGGTATTTTGGTCACTTCAGTGATGACTTTTTATCAGTTACCTCTTAAAATCCTGCTGGTTCTTCACTCCATCATAGGAATCTGAAGAGCCCCATAGCTATCTCCATCTCACCTTTCTGTAGCTATGCTCAGCAGAACAGCTTCCCCTTGGTGAGCCTGAACTTGGGACATGCACGGGCTCCATCTAAACTAGTATACAAATATGACCACAGTGAGTCCTCAGGCCGAGAGAGCAAGCAGCATGGCTGACCGGAGTCCATATAGCTAAACTCACTGCCCTCAGAATACTTCTGCCACATCCATACTGCTCACTGGGAACTGTCCCTGGGCTGTGCTATTTCCTGAGCCATACCTGAGTACTCTTTGGGCAGGCGATGGTTGGCAGTCACATAACTTGGGCACAAAAGACTCTGGGGAAACCAGTGGAGCAAGAAGGGGGTGACATGGTGCCAGCAGTCACTTTACATCAGGGAAGAATGTACAAAGCCTTCTTCATGCTGAGCAGCTCCAGTTACTACATGGGGATCTCTTATACATCATTGTTAGGCTACAAGTTCCTCGTGCAGACTGTCCACCTCCTCCTCATGCCCAGCTCAGTCCCAGTCTCCACGTGGAAACCAGAATTGGAAGAAAGTCAACCATCCTTGTCTAACCAATTCAGGAAATATAAGAAATACATCACTGATTACTTAAGCTGTAACTCCCAGTGTTTCCAAAATAGCAGTGTACTTCCACTGGTAGGCCTGATGATCTCTCGTGTTGTACTGCTGACACAAAGAGTTAAATGAAAAAAACAGTAAACCAAAACAAAACACTGAAGAACACTGGAGAATTATTCCTAATCCCTTTTTGCTTCACTAAAACAAATTAAAATCTAATAAAACCTTTTCACACAAGAAACAGTGTGGTATATTTACAATTAATTTTCAGCTTATTGAAATGACCTCATGAATGAAATGTATGTCTGAGTTCTGTGAGAGTCAAGAAGGGAGAAAAGATAACACTAGCGAGGGGAGAGCAGATTTACATAGTGTCTGCTGGTTGCCTTTCATTTTCTGAACAGCAGGAGGAGATTAATGATATTGTCACAACAACATTAATGATGCTGTAAAATCATAAGGACAAAGAGAGCCAGGATTTGATAAAAGTGAGATTTACAGCCGCATCAGTCAATTTAATTATCTTTTACTAGGCTTAAACTAAGCAGTAAGACTAATCTCCATTTAACATGTTTTACAGGGTCTGCAGGCGCTTTACAATCCTCCTCCATTCAGAAGTGTCAAATTATGGCAATATTGATAAAAGAGTGGTGTAAATGGTTGTCTAGTCAATCCCCAAACCAGTTAATATCTTTCTTTACTGCATTGTAAAAGCCTATTACTCTCAAGTTTTGGAGTGAAATTTGTGGACAGTAATCTGAGCTGATAATGTTTAGAAAACAAGATCGGAGAAGATAAAGATCCACGTCCACCTGCCTGCGCTTGCTATAAAAGGCAGTGCTGGCTGCCTCTGTGCTGGCTCTGCTGCCTACCTGCCGTGCCAGATCTACCAGTTCCCAAACAGGACTCTGTCCCTCACTGCATTCCCCCTGGTAATGAGCCTTTACACTACTCAAGGAGAAGCAGACACAAGCAACATCAGACCTTGGCATGTATTTTAGCACAGGGCACTCTGCAGCCCAGGGTGATGGAGCCCCATGATCCACAGGGAGAAGAGATTCTCCCCAACATTGCTTTTCAACCAATCTCTGGAGTGAAGTGTGATCAAGTGGTCCCATCAACTCTGCTCCACTGGTGATCCTGCTCGTGTGGGGATGGCAACTGCATCACCAAACCCGAGGCAGAGTCTTACCTCTACACAGCAGTGAACAAGCATGGGGATTAGGCAATTGGAAGCCAAATGATTAAATTAAGATTTTATGATCAACATCATTTAGACTTGAGCTGGGAACAACATAAAATGGAACAACATAAAATGTTCCAAACAGGGTGTTTTTGTTTCTTTTTAGTTTTTCAGCCTATTCCTTGGCCACCACCAGCTGCTTCTCTGCATTCTATTTCTTGATGTCATAGCACTGGACCTGTAGTATAACAGAGTATTTGTTCTTACTACTTCCTGCAAACCATGATAGATTACATCTATGTTATTTTTCCATGTGCTATTTTTGAAAGCCAAGTCCCTTGGGTGCTTCTGGTCACTAGGCTAGACTTTTGTTTCCCTATCACTTTACATAGTTACTTGTACTTCCACAAAGAGTGCATAAAGTCCAACCATCTCCACCTGATGGGCTGTTTCATGGCCACCAAACCCTACCTTTCCACAGAAGTATCTTTCTTTGAGCTCTAGAGAAGCAAGCTTCTGGCATTGGGACAGAAGAAAAATGCTTAAATTTTCACTTCTTAAAATATTTGATTTTCAGTGAGACTGAAGTAAACGTAACTCACAAACCAGATGGCAAATTGCATGCTTTGAGCCTGAGGGAGCCCCTTATTTGAGAGCTTGAGAAAATTTAAGTCTTTCTTAATGAGTTCAGGTTGTCTTTCCCTGCTCTCCAAGCAGAGGAACACCAGCCTCTCCCTGGCTATGTATGGCTGGTAGCGAAGAAACAGATTTTTCTCCTATTTACTGTGGACTCTGGTACCGAGAACTTGGTGATGGAAATTTATTTCATGCTTTTGCCTGTGTTTGAGTGCTGTTTACCAACCTATTCTTTGAGCCACCATTTCTTGCTGGTCAAGAGGCTGCAAAAGCAGTTTCTGAGATACATGGGCCTTGCTAACCCGTGTTACTGGACATTTTTTGAGTGAGGAGTCAGGCTTTCTGGGAAACAAACTTCAGGGCGCAGGCATGCCCTGTCATTGAAAGACAGATGTTACTGTCATCCACTGCTTAAAAAAGTCAACAAACACAGAATGACTGAGCCCAGTGTTTCTACAGAAACTTATTTTTAGCTGTCTCAGAAAGATTTTCTACTAATAATGAAACAATCCACTGACAAGAAACTAAAAATACTTCTCTTCCCAGGAAAGGAAAAGAGGCATACATCTTTTTTTGACATATACCCAGAAAGTGCACAGCAGAAAATAGTAACAGAAGTCAAATCTTTTGGCTTCTGGTTATGTTTGAAGCTCACTGCAGCCTGGCCTTGCCTTATTGCCTTTTTGCTTCAGCTTGCTAATACATCTAATAGACTAAATCATGGCAAGCATAATGTGCTTCTGACAGTGCTGAGTGGGCCTCTCACCTTGCAACCTTTAAGTCCTGAGACCACAGCACTCAGCCTAGGAGTCAGTGCTCCTGGTGCAGGAGGTGCTGATGGACATGCCCAGGAGAGACGTCTCCTCTGTAGGACAAGAACTACCTCAAGCCTCAGCTCCAACCAACCCCAGGACCTTTCTAGGGGTTGGACTGTTAGAAAATCAGATGTGTTAAAATCAGACTCATTGTGCGTGACAGGCTTGGCTGTTGTCTGCCATGCAGCCCATGTTCCCATCTGCTGCCTCCACTGGGACAGCCAGTGGGACACCACTAGTCAGCAGATCCCAGCCCAGAGGACAACAGACAAGAGTGAGACAGAGCTCTGCAGTGGTTGAAGGGAGGCCTTGTGCACCAGAGCTTTGAAAAATTGGGAAGCTACAAATGCATGGTGGTTCCCATCAACCTCACCTCACCAAGACCAGTGATCCCTTCAGTGATTTTCTGCCCAGGCACTATTGGAAGAAGGATTTTCAATCAAAGGCTGGTTCACCCTAATTGACAACAGTCTCAAACTTTACTGCCAATTTCCGCTAAACCCAGGGGAAGGGGCATAGAAATTCATCGGAGTGCTGTCCAAACAAGGTCTTCAGGATTGAGCCTCTGTCAATAAGCCCTGCAACGTGCTTGTCTGTGCAGGAAACGAGGAAAAAGTCAGTTCAGGATTCTTATCCATCTCATCTTATCAGGGTCGTAAATCTGGTCTTTGATCTTTTGTCAGCAATGCACAAAGTTGGAGGCAGCTGCCACCACCCTGCTCAGCGATGCAAGTCATCACAGTCTCATAAAAAATTTATGAAACCTGTCATAAACTGGCCTGATAAGGAGCAGGACATCGCGTTTCGGGAGTCAGCAGCTTCTTGGGGAAGACCTTCCCTCTAACTCCAAGCCTCCTTTGTTTAAATAGCAAACACAGGCCACCACAATTGCACCCTGCCATAAAAGCTGAGTGCAAGGAATTTTCACTGGCCCTGCTGCCTGCTGAATTTGTGTAGCAGGTACTGGCCTTCACCATTTGCCTCTCCCACTCGTCAGTCCTAGGGGAGGAGGGAAAGCAGGGGAGGAGGAGAGGAACTGAATAAAATTAAGACTGAGGAAGGGAGAAATTTAATAAAGTATTATCTGAAGAAGGAAACAGAAAGTTATCTACAAACAGGCAATGGGATTATTTCTGGAATAAGGAAGAAATGGAAGTTAGACCTGAAATATTTTTGGTCCTTTAATTTCTAGTCCTGATGAATTTTTTGAGGTTTTCTGGGTTTGATCCATTGGCTGAGCATGGGGTGGGAAATAACAAAGCTCACCTTCTGTTTCTGCCTTCCTCAGTCACTGCAGCTATGGTCCTGGACATGTTGCAGTCTCTGCCTCTTTCTTACCTTTTTTAATAAGGAAATCAAATTGGCCTTCTTTGTGCATTCTCTGTGGATATTGTTTCTTTCACAATTTTTTTCCCAAAGACTAAACCCCTAACAGAAAATGAGATGTCTCTAGTGTCCACCCAAGGCACGTAAGCATCAAGAATACGATCATTTTTAAAATAAAACATAAAATACTTCATGCTGAGAAAATAATGTTGGACTCAATGATCTCAAAGGTCTTTTCCAACATAAATGATTCTGTGAACATGCTTCAGCACTGAGCAGTGATTTCTGCTTACCTCAGCAACACAGAGCACCTCTCACCTCACAGAAGCATGATGTCCACATTAGCATCATGATCTTCCTGAGATAGAAGTTAAATAGCTGTACCATACAGGCAACCATGTCAATCACTTGCTGGGATATTTCTTTTCTTTGAAACAATTTTGGTCTGGGACACAAAGTCAGAAAAAGAAACTGCCGCTAGGATCTGGTGTTATTTATGCAGAGGTTTGAAAATCTTGATTTCTGAATGCACAGAAAGGTCAATGACAAAATATAGCCTACATTTGCATCTCAAAACATTGCTTCTGCTTAGCACCAAGATCAAATCTTTTTCTCTTCGGTGCCATGAGGCCTTATGTTTCATGTATATTCCAGCTGTCTTTGGGTCATTGTTTTTTCCAGTAAAGGCACAAAACCACACATGAAATATGACTTAGAACTCATAAGCACAAAATAATATCTTGTATATCACCTTACTTATGTTTTCCCTTTCTTTGTGTTTTCTGTGATCATGTATTCGCAAAGTTGGGGTACAGGCCACTGTTTTTTCTGATATCTGACTGCATAAAGAAGCCTAATTGTTTCTTATAAGTAACTTAAACCAGGTAAACTATACCTTAACATAACAAAATATTTTTATAGTTACAAATTTATTTTAGGAGATAAGCAGCTTTGATGTTCTAATTGGCATTGCTGTATTATTTACTAATCAAACTACCTAGAATTTCAGTGATGCAATCACACCTTCTCTACCTGTTAATTCAGTCTTGTTTCAGGTCACTGAAATTACTAACAGTAACAGTTTTGCACTACTAGCAAGAACGTGGTGTCAGAATCATTCCAAACAAGAGGGACAGATACAAAGATACCTTAATTAGGTGTGCGTTATCAGCAGCTTATAGTAATAAAGCACTAATTCAACCCTTGTGTATAACCACAAAACAACTGTAATAAATTTCTGATTTGGTAATAAAACACAACTATATGCCTTGATTAGGTAACAAAATAACAGTTACTTTCCAGAAACATATTTGGAATGTTTCTAATCCTAAGTATTTCTTTGCATGCAACATCTTGGATAAAAGTTCCAGGGGTGCCAGAGAGCTGTCTGTATTTTCCCATCAGTGAAGGTGACTGAGTGAAGCCACTGATTGCGTTGGCTAGCCTGTGCCTTGGGCCATTTAGGTGACCCAGTTCTCTTCTTGGCTTTGGTGCAAGCAAACTCAGGACAGAAGAATCTCTACTCGCTGCACTCAGATGCAATTAGGCAGTAGATTGATCAACCGCTGTCACTTTGTAGCACGTCTTAATTGTGTGGCCTCGCTCTGTCCCTATATCAGGTTATATTATTCTAGAGAAAAACAAAGATCTTTTAGATGTTTGTGCATTATCTAACACCACTCAGAGGAATACAGGTTATGAGCTTAGTCTGCCGTAGTTTACAGAAAATGAAACAATCATGGCATTTTGTGCTCACTGGTGCAAAGTTGTTGTCCAGCATTCTGTGTAGGTGGCCTTCTAGTGAGCCTCAGTACTCTGAAGGTGATTGTAGGCCATGAAATTGCAGTTTCAGGGCAGCTTGCTCTTAGATTTGAAAGATGGATTTGAACCAGCTAAAATGATGAGGAAGTCAGGAACCTCCCACTCCAAACAGCATGACTCCAAAGAGTGAATTTCATGGGCAGCTATAGGATGTGGGATGAAAAATCCTGCATACCTTAGTGACAAGACATGCACAAAGAACTGCATGTAGAGCGAGATGTCTTGAAAACCTAATTCAATTAGGTACAAATTCTAGACAACACATGCCTGCGGCATGTCTTCTGACCACAGGAGAAAGGGTGGTGCTGAGGCTGTGGTGCAGGGTCTTCAGGGGCACCCACCAGAGCTCTGCACCCTGCACCAGGAATGAGAGGCATCCTGCATGAGATTGCACAGCCGTGGCATGAGAGCTTTCTGCACTGTGACCAGGCAGTTTTGGAAAATGAAAGTGCTGTGTGACTAAACATTTATATGGGTCCTATAAATCAGAGGACGAGAGACTCTGCTATCTGTTTGTCATTTCTCTGTTCTTTTCAGCTCTTCTCCTCCCTCCCTGTTCAAAGGAAGCTACTACTAAAGTTAACCCTTATACTTTCCTCTGCTTCTTTCATTGTTTCAGGCTTTTCCACTTCTATACTTTAATTCTAGTTCTTCTGCTTCTCTTTGCAATCCTGCATTATCCTGGCAAGCCTTTGTCCCTGGTATCATTTCTCCTGCTTTCTGTTCCTACAGAATTCATGCTCTTCCTTGCTTCTATCCTGTCTTTCTACACTATGGGCTGCATTTGGGATGCTTGCTCAGAGTGCCTCATTTAAGTATTGCCATTGAAGGAGGAAGGACTCAATGTCTGGCAGCCCTGGAGAGCAGTCTGGATTGCTCATCACTTTCTTGGCCTTAACCACCACAGTGATCACAATAACTAAGCTGAGTACATACAGGAGAAATGTGAGTGCATCTCTGCATGTTGTATACTGGGGTATAAACCTACAGGGCTCCATTCTTGGGGACAGAGAGAAGCCTATGCAGCATCCTGTGCTATCATCTCCACTAATAAAAAGTGCCAGTGGCATAATTGTCTCCAGACAGATCTGTATTAAAGGAAGAGCAAACTTGCTATCCCCACACTGTCAGAGGTTCAGCGCAGCATGGATCATCTGATGCTTTGCTACATACCAAGAGGGACTCTGTGCCAAATTCTAATGAAAGCTAAGGGCAAATGGTTAAATGTACCTGAAATCAGAGTGGCATGCTGTCTCACCAAATGTTAGCCTAGTTGAGCTGGGTTTACAAAGCTTCCAGGACTGGTTCATTTAAAAGAAGAATTAAAAGACATTTGCCAAGGACACAAAGCTCTCTATTTAGAACAGCTCAATGAGGGCATGGTGGCCATTCTCTTCTGCTGTTGCACAGGATGAAGATTAGATATCAGGTAGTAATGGAAAAAAGCAACCCTCTCCTCCATTCAGAACTGGGGAAGTGTCTTCACAGAGATTTTTTTCACATGGGGGTGCACTGGACATTCTCCCTCTGAGAAGAGTGTTGCTGGCCTTCAGGAATATCCCCAAAACAACACCACACAGAGATCTCAAAGGTCTTCGACCTTGGTGTATGCTAACACCCTGCCTCCGCTTGTCAAGAAGCTCCATCTTCAAGACCTAAAGATGGCTCTGGTGACAGCTGGGGGAAAATTTTACACCCTTTGTGTTCCCACTGGACACATGCTGCACTAGAGAAGGCACAGAGCAGAGACCTGTTGGAAGTGAGCCTTGTTCTTGCATTCTTGAAACAATTCCTAGTTTCCCTAAATTCTTCTTTACTGGCCATACAGTGCCTTTATGTCTTATTGGCTGCAGTAAAATAAGCCTTTACTAAACACATATATTTTATATCTAAAGGATGACTGCCTGTGATGTAATTGGTAAAATAAAGCAGAACTACAAGTGAATTATATTCGTTATCCCTAATGGGTAAAATTTGCTTTCTGCAAACTCCTGAGTAGTGCTGAAGAAGATTATAGATAAATGCAACTGAAGTGATTCAGCTCCTAAAATTTCAAAAGTTTTGGGGAATATGCAAACAGACAGCTGGCTGTAACTCATGAAAAGGCTTTTGTCAATAGTGTGCAGCCTTCTTTGTACCAGTTAGTTCCAAGTGACTTCATCTTGCACAGAACTGTCATTTCTGCAGATCTTTGGGATTTGAACTGGTGAGGTAGCAGGGGAGGCTCAGAATAGTGCTCCTGTTCCACACACATTAAAAAATCAATAGAGCCCTTCCTGGTTTCATGAAAAAGTCACGCTTTTCCATGTTTCAAAGAAAGAACGATTACAGCAGGTAGCATCCTGGTTGCAGCACACTCTTTTCCGCAAGGGCTCAGTCTCCTTGAATCAGAAAAAAACCCTTTGATAAGCTCTGGCCCCGCTGAAGTGTGAACCTCCACAGCCAGGATTAGGTGCTATGCTCTCTGGAAGCTCCTACAGGTGTTTGATTAACTGGAGCAGAAAAAAAGTCTGCCTGGTCTAGCTGACAGGTATGGCTGGTGCTGACACTGGAATCGCAGTCTCTTACTACACACTCATGCTTTCCCATAACCCTATACCTTCTGTAGTCAGCATGTAAGGCAGTGGACCATAAAATCTGGATGTGTGGAGATATGACAAAACCAGCTGAAACTTTACTGTGGTGATGGTGGGAAATATCATCCTCCCATTTTCTAATGTTTTCTTGATAAATGTCAGAGAATAGATCTCTTAGCCTGAGCAGCTCTGTTGCTAGTCATTGTAGAGGGAACGTGCTCTTCAGGAGGGCAGACACTTGTGTTGGAAACAGCTAACTCTGCTCCCTCCTTTTGATCCTGTGGAGATACCTTCTATGAACTGTCATTGGTGCCCTTTCTTAGAATTGGTGCAGAAAAATATTTTAATGAGTTTTCAGTAATGAGAAGAGGGAACTGTTTTCATTATTCATGAACTTCTCTGAGTGACTACACGGTCACGCACTTATTGTAGAATCATCAAATAATTTGGATTGGAAAGGACCTTTAAAGATCATCTTGTTACAAGCCCCTTACCCAGCAAAGCTACTGGGTCTGAACTCCTAACTTAACTTCTTTGCAGACTTTTACTGCCTCACTTTCCTGGGATTGGAAGCAGATGTCTACCCTGAGAATCACCAAGCACAGAGAATACGCAGAGGCCAGCAAGATACTGGCTAACTGAAATAAGTGACAAAATGGTTCTGATTCCTCATTTGATATTATTTACGATTTAGGAGAGAGGAAATAGGACAGTACTTAAATTCTTGAATGAATTCAAAACTGAATGAACTTCTTGCTGAAGTTTGAGGCTCCAGCAAATCACTGAGGACTTCAGGAAAAGCTTCCAGAGCCCTGAAAATTTAACAATAAAAACAATTTTTAAAAAGGACTTAAACAAAGACCTGTAGGAGAAGGCTTTTCTCTATGTGTGAATCTCATAAGATTTGAGCCCGAGATTTCATGTGTTCAAAGCAGTCCATTAAACACAGAGGCACTCCTTGCACCATCCTGTTCCACCTGACTGCTTTTCAGTCCAGAATCCATGTTCTTGCAACCAGAACATCTACGTGACCTTATTATCATCCAAAGAAAATTCTCTTGGCTGCTTCCTCCTCACCCCACGTCCCTCAGGCTGCCCTCTCCCCCTTGGTTGATGGAAGTAGGAGTTGCTCCATGTTCCCAAGAGGCCAAGAGGTACAAACAGGCAGTCCTGCAACGCTCAGTATCGCTGAGCTCTGAACCACAGCCAGCTGGCTGGTTGTCAGCACGCAATCCAAACACCGGCCAAGGCTGTGCTGGCTGCAATAAACCCTTCAGGGCTGCAAAACAGGTCAGAGATCTCAAAGAACACAGCTCTGCTTCAATAATGATTAACAGGATGGTGGCAAAAGTCCCCAAGGCTTTGACTGGCTCTGTGTGTGTGCCTACACATATGTGCATAAGTCAATGGGGAAGTTTATCTGTCCCAAGCCCAGAAAACCCTTTGCAGGGGCAAAGCCTCTCTCCTTCTGGGCTATTCACTAAATTCATACTATGGCGCAGTGCTCCTGATTTTCTCTGTACTGGCAGAGAATTCCCTGCTGTTACATTTGAAATCATGAGCAGAAACAAGCACAAGGGTTCGAGTTAGCATTTCTTTAACAAAGAACTATGCAAGATCAGACTCCAGTCTCCGGTTCACAGACATAAATCTGAAATGGTAGACAACTGGATTTTTCTTAACTTTCAGACCCCTCTCTGAAAGTAGAATCTGCAAATCCAACCTGAAATGAGACAATATAATCTTGAGAGTTGTACTATGTGTCAGTGCATATCCTAAACCCAAATGCTGATCTGTTAAATTGTTAATTTCTGAAGCAAAATAACTGTCCAGTTACTGTGGATCCCATGCAATTTTTTTCTCTTGTTTTTAGTTTCTACTTGCTGTAGTTTAGAATCCAAAAGTCTAGGAATTTTTTCCCATGTTTTACAAAGCACACTATCATAACTTTTTGGAAAACAGATGTTTAAAAAAATCCAACTATATCACATAAGCTGATTACTCTTGGTATATAAATGTGTGTATATCTGTGTGTATATATACTCATATAATGGATCTCTAATGGCATGTAGATGCGTTCTGATGTTAGGTGGACAGCTATTGTTAGAAAGAGTAATATTCATCATGAGATCTAAATCATTAGAAGTACCTATTATCACTCTCCCTATCTTCCATTATAGTAAAAAAAATGTTCCCAAAGGTGAAACACTGGGGGTACATGATGGGAACACGGTGGAGACATAATCCTCTTCTGATCCTCATTGGTTTTCTTTTGGTCAAACGGTCAGCAAACAGACTTACAGGCACAGTGCTGCTGTTCAAGATGAGCTCTCTTCTGAATGACCAGAGCCACTATGACTACTTCTTGCAGTTGAAATTGCCCAAGCACAGTCGTAACAAATAGTCTGCAAGCTACACCAGACACTCACTGCAGCCCTGAACAAGCAGGAGGCTCCACTCTGCACTGCTGAGGCACCTAAAGCAGCCAGCAAAGGGGTAGTGAGCCCTGCAGTGGGGCAGGGAGCTCTGCCAGGAATGCCAAATCAGGCCCCCTGCAATCAGTGACCGTTTCCTTCCTTTGTCAGGATCCTGACTGGCAATCTGATTTTTTTTGCCGGAGTTTCCTCTATCCCAAGCCAGTGTCAATAGGAAAGCAAATGGATAAAATGTAAATGTAGACCACAAAACTCCTGAGTAAAAGGAGATAACATTCCTTGACCTTCCTGCTCATAAAGCTGTATTACTTCCTCCTCTACAATGAAGATTAGTTGTTATATAGTATTTACATTAGTTTATAATGCTACATCCTCAAAGCCTTTATTCAGCTAAGGGAGGCTCTGCCAAAGCCCAGGTGTGGGTTTGCAGAGGCAGTGAGAGCTGTGGCTTCCCATTAACACGGCCAGCTCTGGCTAATGCTTATGAGAGAGGCTGGAAAACTGCAACAAAATAAATGCCCAGCTCTCAGACAACAATTGCTAGGCTGGATGATTTCAGCCCTGTGAAAGACCACTTCATTTAGCTGAGGCAAAGTGGGGAGGGGTGGGAACAGAAAGACAGCTGAACCCAATTTCAGCATCAGAATATTTTTGTGCATATTGTTTAAGTCTTCTTTTGTATGCATACGAGAGAGGAAGACAACAGCTAAAGGAACAATCATTGGAATTAGGAGTCTGGCTTTCCAAGTGCTTACACCAATTGACAAAAAACAATGCTTCTGAAAACAATGGGTTGATGTTGGTGTAACACTGGAGGGAAAAACAAGCCTTCCAGATGAATGTAGTGCAGCCCTTCCATTTGTTCTGCACTCATCTAGAGCAGAAGTATTGGGACATTTTTCTTATTCTGGAGAAATAAATTGAACGCTGTAACAGTTTCTCCTTTTAAATAGGCATTCTATTAGGGAACAGATTTTTTTTTTTAGCTCTGATTACTGGTTTATCTCTGAAAAGATAAATAGTTTAATTTGCTTTATGATATGACTTTAATTAGCTGGTATTTATATGGCACACTAAGTATGTAGAGCACTATAAAGGTCCATACCTGTTGTAGAAGTCGTTGCATACAGCTTAGAGCACCATCGGAGTATTTGTTATGATAGGTTAAAATGTTCTGGGCTCCATTCTTTTCTTTGCTGAGGCTCAAACAGATATTTCAAATGCTCTTCACTGACCTCTTAATATTATCCAAGAATAATATGGGAAAAAATGTAATGCTGCCTCAGACAGACTCTGTCCCATGTTCACCCATCCCACATCTCTCCCTTAATCTTCCAGGAAGATCCCCAAGAAGAAGCTAAAGACACAGTTGAATTGTTCCTTTCAGTTTCTTGCTGATATCTACTTTGCAATTAAAATATTTACGGATGATAGGACTTGGCTGTTATGCCCTCACATAAAAATGGCTTTGGGATCTTCCTGAAAGCAAGTTTTTAAACCTTGCAGTGTCTGATTAGAGGGAGCTATGAGCATAGCTTCTTTCTTCCTTCCATAACAGTGCTTGTGTTTTCCCTTGCCACCTCTATTTTGCGTTTTTCAGTCTCTTATTTGCTTCTTAGCAATACATTTTCAAGGCAATGGTGCCTTCACTTTTGTCATTAAGCCTCAATGTTCATCACATAAAGATACAAACACCCAGTTTTCAGTTTAGCTGATCTCTGTGTCATGGTAAGGGAAACACCCAAGGAGGAAATAACAACACACTGAGGAGCCATAGGGGGATGAGGTGGGGTGCTGAGGAGCAAAAACAGTGTCCCTGGCCTGTCTGGTTCCTACCAGACATCTGTGATGGTGACCTTCTCCCTTGCCTTCCTTAAAGTCAGTCTGCTTGGGCTTTGGGGAAGGGCTTGTCTGGCCACATGAGTGCCCATTTCTGAGCCAGGGGCTCATATGAACAGTGCAAGCAGATCCCATTTCACACACTTGGAGAATTTTCCTTGTATAACCCAGGCTCTTCTGGGAATTTAAAGCATGCACTGAAGTATTGCACTCACCTGCAACTGCCAGCATAGGCTCTTTGCATTTCATAGAACGCACTTGGAGACCGAAGAACGGTTTAGCCCTTTAACTCAGGTTGATCTCCAGTGCTTGATTTAGGGGATCCCTAGAAAAGTGGTTGGTAACTCCAAGGATTTGTCTAAACCCCTTCTATGTTTAAAACATCTCCCTATAGGAATTCAGCAGGCATTGTCCTGTGTTCAGTACAGAGAATTTCATATTCCTTATTAGTTATTTCAGACTGCAGCTGTGTCCCTGTAAGGATGACAATTTGCTCATTTTCTGTTCCTGTAGATATTCCTTCCTACTACTCTGGTCCCCACTGTGGCTCATCTGCTCTGAATCCACTCTCCCATCCACAGGGAAATGCTTCAGGTACACACTTCAGGTACACCTCAGTGTTGTGGAGTTCATGTGCCTCTAAAGATTTCCCTTGGGCTAAATGAATGGTACACATTGGCCTTACTTAGCATTTACACAGCATTATAGATGGGAGACAGGAGATATTGTTTTATGGCTAGAAAGATATGGAGAAAGCTGACAAAGGTGACCAAAAGTACAGAAAAGGCTTCTGTGCATGGAAAAAATAGGTAGAGACAACTCCTTAGCCCCTAAAAAACCCCCCAAAACCCCAAAGCCAGACAGGAGGATATGCAGGTGGGTTATAAATTACAAATGACATAGAGAAGATGCAGCAGGAACCACCCGTCAGCCTTTTTTAATACAACAGCTGAGGCAGCACACAGGAAACCAGCAGGCTGCAATTTCCAGAAAAACAAAATTAGATTTATTTTTGTACAGTGTGGAATTTATACAGCTGCACAGTGTTTAAATCTGTGATGCTCCTTGTGAGAGGACACGATGGATGTAAGGTTAAAGTGCACAGTTTCACATACATTTTGGACATCCTCAGGGAGGTAAAATCTACCCAGGCGTCTTAGATGCAAAGGACCCAGAGGCCCTCAAATTGTAGATTACTCACTGATGGAACAGATTTTCTGAAACATCTCAATATGCTTGCTTGATCCTTCTACTTTTCCTTGAGCCACTTCTGTTGGGTTTCTCCATTGGAGATGAACATCAACACAATCTTAACAAGACTAAATGGTCTCCTTTCTCTCTTCAGCCATCTGCTGGGGACAGGTTTCTGGGCTGGCTCGGGCTGGTTTAGCGTGACAACTCCTATGTTTTCACCTTTATTCTTGTGTGATTCTGGTTTAACGTCTAGCAGTGCTCCTAAATATTTTGAGAACTGCTCAGGAGCTGCATCAGGTCTCTCCTATTGTACTCCAGCTGCTGGCTTTACACACAATGAATTTCAAAGAATCATCCAGCTAAGCATGGGACTGAGTCGCACTCTTGCAATTGCCACCCTTGTGGAGAGCCTGGCTGTACTCCTTGCGTACAGGGATGCTGAGGATTGAGAGGGGGAATGCAACACCCTCTCCATCTCCTCCTACCTCCTCACCCCAGGAAAAGGATGGGAGATTTTCTGTTTCACCTTGGCCTCTCCATCACCTATTCTCTCATCCACATCATACTTCAAAACAACTGTGCGTGGTGGACATGGCAGAGGTGGCACCTAGAGGCACGCAGGTTTTGGGGCAAATGTGACCGGCATTGAGCAAGATAAAACTACTCTGGCTCTGCCAAATTAATACAGCAGTGCAAAGCTGAGTGCTCCTTCCTTTCTTTCCCATTTCCCAAGACATAATACCGTTTGCAACACCAGGAAAATGTCAGCAACCCCATTATTATTTTACTGTCACAGCAACATCTGAGCACAAAACTCGCAATCATCGAAGCTACTTGAGTTTGGCCTCTTGTGCTGGCTCCACAGTCCCCCTGCTTAATACAAATGATCAGATGTAATTGCTGTGGTGTCTGAGGAGCCCTGGCACAGGTCTCACCGCAGCTGCCAAGCACACTGTGGCAAAGAAGGCCAACAAAAGCAAGGATGGATGCTCCCCATAAAAAAGGGGGCTTGTGTGTGACAGCAGCTGCTGCAGAGAGTCCAGCTGGGACCACAGAGGCTTGCTACACTGTGGAGAACAGGTCAGGGGAGGTGAGAGCTGTGAGAAG